>CAKNYM010045792.1:50179-75027 GCA_932195095.1 Andricus curvator | reverse complement strand
CGTTACGACAATCTTATTGGATTCTTCGAGGTCGCAGTTTGGTACGTGCATTGATTCATCGGTGTATTCCATGCGTCAGAAATAGAGGTAATACTCTGCAGCAGCTGATGGGTGATCTCTCTTCCATCCGCATTACTCCACCTGAACGAGCATTTATCAAAACTGGGGTAGACTATGCTGGACCCATCAATGTTCGCACCTCCAAAGGACGAGGTCACCATTCCCACAAAGCCTGGATATGCATTTTTGTTTGTTGTGCCTCTCGCTGAGTTCATCTCGAATTGGTTTCCGATTACACTGCAGAAGCCTTCATAGCTGCTTATATTCGCTTTACCTCTCGTCGTGGTCTTTGTCGAACGTTGTCTAGTGACGAAGGTACAAATTTTGTGGGAGTAGATCGTCAATTAAAGGAAATGTTTTCTGAAGCATCAGCAGAGTTCGCTTCCGTCGCTACATATCTTACTTCGCATGGTACTCAGTGGAGATTCAATCCTGCTGCAGCACCTCACTTCGGAGATCTGTGGGAAGCTGCAGTTAAATCGACAAAATTCCATCTCCGTCGAGTCATTGGAGAAACTAAATTGAAGTTTGTAAAATGACGACTCTTTTAACACAAATTGAAGCTTTCCTCAATTCTAGGCCTCTCAGAGTTCAGTCAGATGATCCAACGGACATTTCTGCTATCACCCCAGGACATTTTCTGATTGGAGGTCCGCTGAATGCAGTTCCAGAACCATCGCTTGCGTTCTTCCAAATCGATTGACTCGCTGGCAGCTGATCCAGCGAATGCGTGATCATTTTTGGAAGCGCTGGTCAGCTGAGTATTTGAAAGAACTTCAACTGCGATCCAAGCGGACTACTTCATCGCAATCCATACAGATTGGAGATTTAGTTCTCATTCGACATGAGAACCTTCCACCTATTCAATGGCCTATGGGTCGGGTTCTACAGCTTCATCCTGGCAAGGATGGCCTTGTTCGGGTTGTCACTCTTATGACGAAGGCCAGCACACTTGATCGACCAATCGTTAAATTGTGTCTTCTTCCGCGTTCATCTTAAGTGCAGTCATCGTTAGTCTATTTCGTCTGGGACGAAAAGCGGACGGAATGTTGTCGTGTTCCTTTTACATTTCTATTTCTTCGATTTGTCCTATATTTTATTTTCATATTGCACGATAAGCCGGTCTTATCGTTTTTGTGCTCTCTCTGTCATACACATAGTCTTGTTGCTCGGTTTCCGAATTTTCTTCTCTCGTTTCGTCAATCCGCGTTCGCCAGCAACAAGTTCTGTCTATTTTAATTGTGAAGTTTTAGTTTGTTATCAATAAAGACCGCGCTTTCCGGCGTCATATTTTGTTAATTAAAAGTGCTGTGTTTTTAATGATTTGACCTAAACATGCATGTCTTCCTACCAGAATTGTTCAGTCGTTTTTTAGTGTTCAAAACACTAACTGTTGATCGAAACTGATAATAATTTCGCAAAATAATATCGAATAAATTTGATAAAGATATATGTCCTTGCCAAATCTAGAATAATGTTTTATTCTTAGATAAGTTCTCGTAAGAAAATTGCAACTGTTTAAAAAATTTTTCCACAAATCTCACATTACATACAAGTTTGCATGATGCTTCTTGAGTAAAATCATTAAGTACTGCTTCTATTTCAATGAAGTCTACGATTCCAAGTACATTATGAATCATTTTTATACACATGTATGTACATCACGTACGTAGTACTTCTTCAGATCTTTTTTTGATTCTTACCTGGTTCTATCGCGTCCTTTCCGGCAATTTAAAACAGTGCTGTTAATTTATATTTGGCTAGTTGTAGCATTATTAGAGGATCTTCATTTTATTATTGGCAGAATCTAAACGTCCGGAGAGTCCATACGTTTATCTACGTTAATCGGATGGTCGAGTCTAAATGTACGGACCTAGCAAGGGGAAGGGGGAGCTGGAAATGAGAAGAAGGCGTAGCTTGTGTCCGGACGTATATACTCTACCCTTATTATTTAAAAAATCACATTATGTTCAAAACTATATTTGATTACTGACATGTTTATATTTGTATGACAGGAGCTGGTGTCAACAAATCCGAACCAAAGGAACTGGCGTGGAATTTTAATAGCTCTACTAGTCATTATCGCCGTTCTGGCTCTTATTGTAACATCGGTCGCCCTTCTAACACCTCCAGATGATAGTACTCGAATCAAAGGGGATCCTTTAACATTCAGACAGGTAAATGTACTGCGTGATATTGCATATCATTCGTAAATGTGCAGTAAGAAAAAAATCGTAATACTTTGCGCAATCAATATCAATTGTAGAAATATATCTCAAATCTTGATTTTATGGATAGAAAATGCTTATGTAACAGTCAATTCTTCATACGAGAGTTGAACGTTTCACATATCGATTATCTAATGAAGGACAGCGAACGAGTTGCCAGCTTCAAATTATCTAGATCATATGAACAAAAGTGAAATGTATTTGTATTAAACTTTGAGCACTCTTTTCACTATCTTTTACAGTTGGTGAAGGATTACTTGTTACCTAAGTTCTTTAACGGCACATGGGTGAGCAATCAACACATATGCTACGAGGATTTTTCTGGTGGTGTTTCATTATTGGATGTCTCTGACCCCAATAGCAGCGCGCGTGTTTTGATGCCAAAGGAGATAGTTGTAAGATGATATCATTCATTATTATTTTTTAAGAATATGGAAAAGGTGTCCACAGTTTTTACGTGTGTACAGTAGGGTGGGCCGAAAAAAATGAATTAATTGCAATCGATTTCTAATATGGAAAAACTGTTAGTTCTTGGTGAGTTGAATATATTATTAATATTTGAAAAAATTGAATAATATCTTTTACCTCCTCAATAGTGTTGAAGATTGAAAAAAATGAATTGAAGCGTAAAATATATGAATAAATTATCCTTACACACACCAACTTTTTTATATATGTAGAACTACATGCCTGATGATCATATGCAAGTACCTATTTGATATTGAAAGTATTCATTTATTAATTATCAGCAATTAACATTTTTTTTTTAATATTCTCCTTGTTTCGGAAGTGAGGCATCTCAGATCTTTATAGAAATATGGCCCTTATGTAATTATCTCATTTTTAGGCCCCACATTATGTTGTAGAGAATGCTTCAGTTACTACGTTAACACAGGACTCTATCAAATGTGTGTGGCAAGTGAATTGTTTAAATTCGAGGTATTTTGCTATCACTGATAAACAATAAATGAATCAATGAATCAATGAATCAATATACAACCAATGCTTAACACAAATAACAATCAGTTCAGCAATTTATCATACCAGAAGTCAACTTCGATGTACAACATTACTCGAATACCATATTTGGAATGACTTCAATATAACTGAACCACCTAGATTAATAAATTATAGTGCAGAATAATTGGAACATTTATTAGATGACCCGGATGCAAAAAGCCTCGAATTCAAACAATTTCCTTTTCAGACAAAGGTGGTAGATCTCTGTGTTAAAGTAGTAACCGAAGCATCCTCAAAAGCATATAGGGCTGAAAAACTCGATGGTTACATAAGGGCCAAAAATAATTTATGTTTGGAATAATTTTCCGCACACAATTCATTTAAAATAAAATAAAAATTGAAAAAAAATGTTTTGACCTATTTAAAAATTTCAATTTTTGATATATTTTTAGTAGCGAATAGGCACTTCCATGAATTATTCAGAAGTAGAGGGTCAAGGAGAGTTCCAACCACAGATTACTGTTATCGACATGTTACCGCTGAAAGTGCTTCAACAGCACATGTGAAAAAATCAGCAAAGAGTGCACGTGAGAATACAAAGTCTAAGCATTACTTTGAGATAATTTCGAAGTTTCTAGCAAGTCGAATTCAGCCGCTATGAATTCTCAAAAATAGCCAAAAAGGCGTTTTTTTAACACTTTCTGTCGAAAACGCCCAGTCACTTTCCATGTAGAAAAATTTACGTCACGTAGTGCTATCAAAGTACATTTCTTTCACTTAATGAAGTTGTTTGACGCCATCGCCATCATTCTGCGAGGAAAAAAGATGGTAAATTTATTTTGTATATCCACAGTAATTCTTACACCCAATTTTGTTTGAACCTGTTTTATATCAGTAATAGTGTATATTTTATTTAACTCCAATTCGTTAAATTTCTTCCTTCCAATTTTTTTTAGTTTTTGAAGTTCGTTTTCAGTTAAAATTAGTTTTCTGAAATTCAATGACAATTCTTGAATGTCACTCCGTTCTCGAATTAATTGTTTCATTTTCTAAATATTAGTTGTATATGAACCAAATCGCGATCGTAGATTCTTTCGCTTTTAGGGTTTCGTAGCTCCGGGCAGAAACACTTATAGTTTCGGTCGGGTGTCCGCCTGTAGTACTTTTTTCCAAGGAGGGGAAGTGAAGGGATGGGGAGGTTTGAAAGACATAATTAAACTTTTCTTCGAGAAAAATAATTAAAAATTTTTTCGCACATTTTTTTAATTTAAAAAAGGTCTTTTTTCATTAAAAAATATTTTTGTTTTTGAAATTTGGTTCAACATTTTTTTTAAGTTTAGAAAAAAATTATCTTCAAAAAATTTTGTACTGAAATTTCGTTTTAATTTATTTGCAGCATTCTGTTCAGGCTTAATTAATGCCTTAATAGGCTGCGAAACCCTTCACGGTGGGCGGGAAGCAAGAAAAAGTCTGCTTGAAACACCTAAGAAGAGTGAATATGGCATGCTCTTTCTGGTACCTAAGAGTGCTCAAAAATCGTTCTGTTCGCAAGAAAATCACTTGTTTGTTCAGTCAAAAATACCAATAATCGGTTTTTTGAGAATATATCCTCAGGGATGTATTTTATCATAAAAGTTGTTGTTGTATGATTTGTAGGGAAATACATTACCTTTCGAACGAGCTGCATAACTTTAAAAAATATTCATTGGTTACCGAGATAGAGCGCATATCAGTAGGCCATAAATACCGAAAATCTATTTTCGGGAATATCTCCTAAAGGATGTATCTTATCACTAAAGTACTTCTTATATGATTTGTAGAAAATTTAATTACCTTAAAAATGAGCCCTATAACTTTAAAAAATATTCATTGGTTACCGAGATAGAGCGCATATTAGTGAAGTCAATCAGTGACAAAAATAGGTTTTTTCAAATTACCTTCTCAGGAATGTATTTTATCCATAATATGATTATCGGAGTTGGTAGACGACTCAATTACCTTCAAAATGAGGCCTTGAACATTTGAAAATGTTTCATAGCCACCGAGATAGAGCGTCTCAACGTGGACCCTTTCTGATCATTTTTCACGAAAATCGTTGGAAAACAGATTTACAAAAATGTGTCATGTCTGAAGGTGCTAAAAAAAAGTTGAATCAAGATATGCAGTTCTTGGAATTTACTCCAGGCTTTTATATAAATTTTATCCTTGAAACAAAGAAAAAAGCATGAATGAAAAATCTTGCGTCTTATTTTTTTCAGGTCTCAAAACAAGCGTTGCCTAGGTAACTCCATGTAGTTTTCTTTTGTTCTCAGACTCAAATTAGGACCTTTATGGCTTCAAAATCTTGCGTCTCAAAAAGACGTTATTTCTGGACTCAAAATAAGCTTAGCTCTTTTCTGTGAACGTACACAATACAAGAAATATTAACACGAGGTAGATAATATTGTCACACTGTATACCTTGAATAGAATTAATCCACTTAACTGAGTCTATGATTTAAATGCGAATAGAATTTTTTCACACGTTGAGACGCTCTATCGCGGTGGCTATTGACCATTTTCGAATGTTCAAGGGCTCATTTTGAAGGTAATTGAGTCGTCTACCAACTCCGATAATCATATTATGGATAAAATACATTCCTGAGAAGGTATCTAAAAATAACAGATGTTTGTCACGGATTGACTTCACTAATATGCGCTCTATCGCGGTAACCAATCAATATTTTTAAAAGTTATAGGGCTCATTTTGAAGGTAATTAAATTTTCTACAAATCACATGAGAAGTACTTTAGTGATAAGATACATCCTTTAGGAGAAATTCCCGAAAATCGATTTTCGGTATTTATGGCCTACTGATATTTCGATTTGGGCTCGTTCGAAGGGTAATTTAATTCTCTAAAAATCATATGACAACAACTTTTGTGATAAAATACATGCCTGAGGAGATATTCTCAAAAAACCGATTATTGGTACTTTTGACTGAACAAAAAAGTGATTTTCTTGCGAACATGATCTGTTCAGATTTTGTCTCAACGATTTTTGAGCACTCCTAGGTACCAGAAAGAGCATGCCATATTCACTTTTCTTAGGTGTTTCAAGCAGACTTTTTTATGCTTCCTGACCACTGTGCCTTTTTATAAGCGCTCAGCGCCTATGTTTACTAATTTTTTTTTCAATTTTTAACATCTCATGAGAGCTGGCAGGTGGCTGAGACACCGATTCCGAAACATCCTAGCTTCTAATTTAAAAAATAAGTGGCTCATCACTAAATGCGCAATGACAAACCGTTATACCAACATATAGTTCTAGAATGTTTAAAAAAGGTATCGTCAACAGTTTGTTTGTCGGTAAAACTTAAAACAGGACGGCTGAAGAAATTGTTATTAAAAAAATTTCAAAGAGATGATTTCATATAAGTGACATACGTATGAATTGTTTAAACAATATGTTCGTCGGTTTGAAATCAAAAGAGAACCGATAACGAATTTTTCATTTAATAAAATGAACCCCAGATGTATGATGCATAGTTTTGAATGATTATACAAAATAGTTTATTTCAAAAACACTTTTAAAAGAGAACCACATTCCCGATATGGCGAATTCTTATCTCATGATACCTAATGATTAGATGGAAGGTCAATGACGTCAGAAATAACATTTGTTAGGAAGTCGATCATGTCGGTAAGTAGAAATCGTTGTCTAGCCTCAATCGATCTCACGTATAAAATGATAAGTTAAGAATTAGAGTATAGTATAGCATAGTGTGGCATAGTATACCTGTAGTTAGCCTGATTATTTATCGTTCGAAATTTCCTGTTCACCCTAGATCAGGCGTCTCCACAATCTTCAGGTGCAGCCTGACCCAAGATCGAATGATTATTTTCAAGATATACCAGTTTTTTATTCTACGGGATATTCAGAGAAAATATATGACCCCTTGAAAAAAAATCTTAGTTGAAAGGGTTTGGTTCATAAACCTGAACTTCAAGAGCGTCATTTTTTTCTGCTGTCCGAGGCACTTCGATTCAGGTAAAGGATGGGGATCCTTCTTGACAGTTTTCTGTTTTAATGCTGCGTAGATCTGACCTATTGGCCCGGGATCGCTAATAGGATACTACCTAGGATCTACCTAAGATCCATAGGATCTACATTTGGAGACACCTGCCCTACATGCTGCGTCGCCGAGTGCAAGGGTAAGAATCGTGACAATATGAGCTACTATCAGAAAACATTTTAATTTAATAATTGCGTCTCCCGCCCATGCCTGGCGTTGAGAATACGTTTGCCCTGAAGTGAAGCATCCGAAAACCTGAGATTAGCATTTCAAGAATTGTTTACACCAAACTCGTTATTCAAAAAATCAAAGATAGACTTGCATACTTATGATGTAGTTGCAAAAAGTTTAAAAAATTTGTTTGTCGGTAAGAATCAAAGGCCGTACCGCCAAAAAATTTGTTATTGAAAATATCAAATAGATGATTTCATATGAGCGACAAACGTGCGAACTGTAAAACAAATCTGTTTATCGGTATAAAATCAAGAGTCAATCGCTGAGGAATTTGGTATTAAAAATATTAAAGAACTTATTGCAGACGAATGACGAATATTTATGACGTACTTATGAACGTTTAAATAATTCTTTTGTTAGCAACATCGAAGGCAGCACGGCACAGGAATTTTTTAGTGAAAAATGAAACTTGCTTCTTAGAAAAAAGATTCTTAAATTTGCAAAAGAACATTTAACTGAAATTGTAACATACTCTGAAGTATGAAAGCGGATGTTGCGTCATCATCAACTTTTTAATTTATTAATTTAAATACCATCCACATCGATATCCAAGCTTCTAGATTTTGCATGAACATGAACTACGTTTTTTAAGACGGAACAGAACCATGTCAGTAACATGTCGGTAACAGGAATCTGTGGCTAGAACTCCCATTGACCCTCTACTTTTAGGCATGTAGTTCCATAGTTCTAAAGGTATTGTTGCCTGTCAGAACTCAGAAATGATCCTGGAAACAAACGAGGGTAGTGGGTACACAATCTCCGCCAAATATTGAGTTGCAACACCATTAAACAAAAACAAATATTCACCTTAAGTTAGATAATGGAGTACAAATTTCACAAGGTAATGGTGTCATATCATTAAGATTCGCTAAATAATATAAATGAATAAGTTACAAAATATTATAAAGTTTTCCGGCTGGACCAATCAGGAACGCGGTATAAACAGACGTGCGTACGTGAGCTGTAATCCAACGCAATGTTATTGAAGAGAGCGCCGAGGTGGGGTTAGCGACTGGAGAACAGCGGTCACTACACTACACTGGATTCCCGCTGACGCACGCACGACTGCTGATACCGCGCTCCTGATTGTTCTAGCTTTAATACTTTATAACTCAAAAACTAAAACTTCGAAAGGAACCCTTAATATATCGTCCCTGACGATTTTCAATTGAATACTTTCCCAAGGTTCCTTTCCTCGGCTGCTACGACGATTCTGCTTGCTACGCGTTACGGCTTGGAAAATTCTATGCGCCCAGGTACGGGTGCAGCTGTGAGTCAGCGATGACTCACGCATAGCTTTCAGCCACTTTCTTTCTCCAAGAAAATTTTTCCTTTTTTCAATTTTTTTTAAAACATATTTTTTTATCTTTCTGCTTTCAATTTCTGCCTCATTAAATGATGATTCACGGACAACCTGATCAATTACCCGTGACTCTAAGTTTTTAATGCAGAATAATCTTGCTAAATTTAAGAATTCAATAATGACTTTTCTAAATATAGTATGGGGCTCATTTTGTAATGAACGAAATTATTTTTTTCATGAAATTATTGTTATGATTATTATAAAGACTCTTATTATTATTCGTGCAATATTTTATTTTAATATTATCAATTATCTTCATGTTAATGAGAAATTGTAGACTCCGGAAGCTACGATCATGGTTCCTTAAAGCAACCAATCCCGACGCAACTGGAAAGTGTACGTCATCCACTTCTGCTCTTTCTATCCCAGAAGCTAAGCAAGCGCGGGAAATTTACGCGAGAGACTTTGTGCAATACTGTTCCTTGGAGTCCGGTCTCTAGCCGCGGATGACCTTACGCGGCAGATGGCACACTTGGAGATAAAAGTTTGACCTCTGGATACATTTATAGACCGGCTTGCGATAGACTGAGCCTGACGCTGGCAAGCCGGGATTTGTCGAGTTCGCCAAGAAATGAAGCTTTCATACTTCCAAGACTCGATTATGAGAATTACTAGATGGACTTTGTAGCCTTGGTCCAGCGTGCTCAGCTCGAAAAGAAGTGCTTGATATTTCGCCCATTTTTTTCCTCACTTGCCGTGATATTACTATTGGCTGGTGCCGAGAATTCAATCACGTAAATGATCTTCGTCTTCAGATCTGATACGTCGAGTTGCGGAGAATGAGAAATTCTAGTCGATCTTACACTGATAATTCTCCACAACGGACTCGAGTTTCCCCGGACGTATGGCAAAACGGGTAATACATCAACACCATAGAAGTGCCTGAGATGGTAATATAACACTTTTAGAGCAGCACTTTGTCTCTATATGTACCCGTAGCGTGCATACTTTGAGCATCCACTGAGAACATGTCCAAGTGCTTCTGGCTCTTGCTTGCACGCTCGGCAGTTGGTATCGCCTATAGGTACATTCATTATACGCTCGCGGTAAACTGAGGTGGCTATCGCCGTCTTGACAGAAGAAAAGAAATCCCGCAGTCTCGGATCTCAATCCAGCAGACTTTCGAAACATGTTGGAAAGACCCGTCGATAGCTCTTGTCTACGTATAATGCCGTGAAACTGAACATGAAGGACTTTTCATCATTTTCTCTCACTTGAAGCGAATTTTCTGCTTCCTATACATGACTTTCAATATCCAAAGGTGTTCGTGGTGCTGGGCCATGTGTAGTGTCGCTGGCATCAAATAGGAGACCAAACTCCTCGGCGGGCCTATCTGCGGCACGGTATAGAAACGCAGCATCATTGACGACTGCATGTTGATGTACGAGTCGCAAAAGAGAATCTGTGCTATTTAGAACTGAGTAGACTGTAGCAAGAAACATTCTTCGATGAAGACATTTCAAGCTCAGCAGACCTCTACCCCCTTTATCTCGTGAGTGATATATTCGAGGTACGGAAGATCTAGGAAAATGACTTCGATGAATTGTCATCATCTTGCGTGTGCTTCGGTCATGTTGCTTTAGCTCATCGAAGTTCCATTTTACTGCATCAAACGTGTAGAGCAGTATAGGAGCGGCCAGCATATTGGTCGCCTGGATCTTATTCTTTCCGGATAATTCGTAAGCCCAAATTTTTCTGAGGATTTGGCGATACCTTTTTTGAAGGGCCGTTTTTACCACATGCACATCTTGTGTTTCCGCTCGCGGTATTCCAAGATATGCATATGTCTCTCTATTACCTAGATGTTGAATGGTATTTCCAACTATGAGATAAACACCCTTATCGCCACGCAATGATGTAGTATCTAGTCTTCCTTTGTGTAGGTGGACGGCAAAAGGATTTCAATGTCCTCTTTTGACGAGGCAAGGAGTTTAAGGTCGTCTATATATAAAATCTGGTTGATCTAATTGTCTCTTCTATATGGCGGGCCACATAGGTATCCAGAGCTATTGCCTCAGAGCACAATAGATAGAGGCAAGAGGGAGATGTAGAAAAGTATCGGACTTAGAGAGTCTCCTTGGAAGGCCCTCCTCTTATATGTGATATAGCTTGTAGTCACTTGTCTTTTGTCAGTTGTTATGACAAATCTTGTCCGCCATAAGAGCATAAGCTCTTTCATCCATCTCACTATTTTTGGATGCAACTCCAGGCGCTCAAGGAGCTTAATAAGTAGCTCATGGTTCGTGTTATCGAATGCCTTACGGTAGTCAATCCAAGCCATGAACAGATTGCGTCGATACTTGATCGAGTCCTGGGTAATGCACCTGTCTATTAACAGGTTTGCTCTGCAACCTGCCAGCCCTCTCTTGCATCCATGTTCTTCCGGTGTTTAAACAATCTATGAGCCTGTAATTCGCTGGACCTCACAAATCTCCAAACTTAGGGATCAGTACCATGCGTTCTTCCACTAACCACTGCTGGATAGGTTTTTCTCTCCATTTAAGAAAGTAGTAAACACACAAACGAGGTACTGGTGCGTAAAAGTGAGCTTCTTCCGCCAAAAGTTGTTGATTTTATCTGGCCCTGGCGCTAAAAAGTTCTTAGTTCTAGCGATAACTTTCTTCACTTCTTCAGCCACAATTGGTGAACACTCCTCCTCTGGACTTTACAACCGTTGCCTATGGCAAAAGATACGAAAGAGTGATATATCTTAAGCGTCTTCATTTAGCTAATAAATATCTCCATATACTTGCTCCCAGAAGATTTGAATCTCTTCTCGACTAGGTGGATTTTCAACAGCGTATGACGTTTTATTAAACAGACGGGAAGGTAAATCCACTTTACCCGCCTTTCAAAGCATTATTTGGCTGTTAAAAAAACTCTTATTTCTTGCATCCAGTGCTGATTGATGGTCAACAGCTTACACTCGTTCAGTGTATGATTTTCTTTTCTTAAGTTTCAAGCAAGTGCCCTAACTTTTGAAGTGAATTTTTCATTTGATGTTATGTAGCTAATCACGAATGAACATTTGATTCATTCTGTCTCGCCGTTTTAATTTTAAACTGAAGCTGTGCAATACGCTCGCGAGTCTTAATCAGGCGTACTTAAGTATCATTACTTCTATTGTCGCTAAGCAGGGAGACCTCTTTCTCGTAAACTACACAGTTCAGATTCCAGAGATTAACATCTTCTGGAAGAAAATCGGGAAGAGCAGTATTGGCTTCAGCTAATTTGTTCATGCTGAGAAAATACCTTGCCTGCGCAGGATGCACAGTCATCAGGTACTTGTACCAGAAGTTGTGCACCATGTCCGGACCTGGAGCTTTCCAGTTACTTGCTCTTTTTAAAACCGCTGAAATATCTAAAGCTGTGATGTTAGTCAGCTGCATTTTAGGGTCCTTGCTAGCTTAGAGCGAGATTATTATTAAGTTCCTATGTATGATCTGAAACGGAAATAGACGCAACCCGAACGTGTGCCTGCGCGGTTTCTTTTCCCATACCCATCAACAGTCTTTGAACCATGATGGAGCAATTCACCAAGCAGCTCAAAAAGCTAACCAATGAAATTCGCCGCTCGAAAAATAATAATCAGTCGCGTGGGGTATTGATCGCACCTCTGTGTACTGCGATCTTACGGGAGAGGCCTACGTCCATTTATTCCGCTTAATCTTACGAGACAAAATATCCATTCAAAGTGTGAAGGAAGCCAAGACGGAGTTGGAAAAAATTATTATTATTCAATAACGGGCAAAATTTCTCGAGCGTACCCGCCTAAAAACTTGTTCGACCTTTTTTAATGCTCAAAGGGGGAGACCTCTAGTACGGCTGGTTGTCGTAATACAGGGTCTCGAATTTTCGTGATTTTACCACGACACGCTGATACTTAATTAATCATAACTCCTACTAAAACTACCCAATTCAACTTTTCTATTTTCATTTCATCTTTATTTTTCAATTTTAAAATTATTTTTGCGTTTTTATCCAAGAGAGGCCTCACATTCTTTTTCCCAACATTTCCCAGAATAAAGCTTGTTTTAAGCCCTTGAAAATGATCTATTGATGAAAATGGAACCAAAAAAATTGGCGGAGATATAGGACATTCCTTGCGTAGAGCTGCTGCTTCGCAGCGTATCTTGGCATCCTAGATGCGCCAACGTGTTCATTGGGGACCTATCTTTATACTTTATATTATTTTTCTATAAAATAGTTACCTTGGAGATCGCATCATACTTTATATATATTGTAACGCGGCCATATCCCGGGCATCAGCCTTCCTAAATGAAATCCTAAATAAACCTCTAAATAGCTCAAAAAAAAAAAAAAAAAAAAAAAAAAAAACACGACAGCGATAAGAAACGGTAAAATATAGCGATAGGCGTTAAACGATTCGATCAGAGAGAACTCCAGAGATCCAAAGGCAACGGCTAGTTCAGCCCTTAAAGTAGAGTGGGAGGTTCGAATAAATATTTGGCAAGATTTTATTTGAATTTTCAAATTGAAATAATAGGTTTATTACCGACAGTATGAATGTAAAAAGATCTGACCGAAATGGTGATAAAATGACAATTGGTAATAACAATGGTGACAATAAAATACATCAGAGACTCTATATAAAAGAAAAGGAAAGAGAATGAAAAAAGGGATCGATAATTTACATTTACATATTTCTTGAATTTAAGCATTTTTGTCATTTAAAATAAAAGGGGAATTTCTGAATTAATTTGGACGTGAGGTATTATTCGTATACTCACAAAGGGTCAGAGCATACACACAAAGCCGAGAAATCAAAATAAAAGGGGACGGATAATTACGTCAGGTCGAGAAAGGTCGGAAGAAAGTTGGTCAAAATATACATCAGGAACAGGGAGTCACACTATAAAAGGCCATACAGTTGAATTTGTCTGATCGACATCGTTACGAAATCAAAATAAAAAATATAGAACAAGAGCATTTTTATTATATTTTAGATCGGGAGGAAGTTATGAAGAAATAGGTCGAGACATTTCGTCGCTAAAGGGGTCACATTTCAAAGGGTCTGAAAATTACATAATTATTTAAGGGGGGTGGGTCTAAATACAATCGAATAATTCATTAAAGGTCATAAGGCTAACAGCGAGCCAGATGCCAGCACTCCAAAATAAAAGAATTGAATGCTACACATATTTAAAAAAAAGATAAGGAAATTACAAAGTTGGTTCAGCCAAGGAGATAAATACGAAAATATAAAACAAAGACTTGGCTAAGCCACCAGAAAATCAGAATCCTACCTTACGATAATTTTCGACGCTCTCGTTCTCCACTACTTGACGCTTTGTTACAAATATGTGTCCATGCTCGCAACTACAAAGGCACTGTACGTGCGAACGGTCCTCGCAAGCACGGGGACCGACGGGCGTCAGAGTAGGGGAAGAGACAGAGAGAGAAAAAGGCGCGCGAAACCTAGATATAGGGATTCCTACGGTCAAGAGAGAGATCGACGATATCCGCTCCACGCTAGTCTGCCCTGCTGTCGTATCTTCTCTTCGCGTGCTTCCCTCCTTCCCGCTAATTGGCTATTTCCTTAGGCATGAATTCTTCGAGGTAGGAATCCGGACCACGGGATTCGAAGCCTCTAAGGGACGGTTGAACTCCTAGGCGAGGATTGGTGGATGGAACCTTGCGGCCGGCAGATGCTGGTGGTTTTCCATACAACCCTCGGAAGCTTTTGAGAAACATAGAGGAGGTCTCTCCGATATGATAATTTTGGCGGAGATGCCTGTCCACTGACGGACTTTGTGGTCATCTCGCCCTGGGCTTATCCTTACTTGTGATAAAGGATAACCCTCACGATAGATTTAAAAGAAAATTACCTGTCCATGTAGCGAACTTCAGGGTAATTCTCTTGAGTACGCTCGCATTCGGAACTTGCCTAGGATCTTGGACTATCGGTAGTAGAAATTCACAGAAATTAAGAGCAACCTGAAGAAAGTGAAGTGAAGGTCCCAGGACAGTAGAAGCCTCGCTAAAAAAGAGGAGACAACTGACCCTAATCGATGACCCGACGAGATGGACGAATTCTTCAGTTTCTCAACTCAAGACCGCAAAAATCCTCACAATAATTAAAAAAAAAAATAAATAAAGAGAGACAAAATTTTACTTAATTAACTTGAAGAAATATACACTCAAAACCATGGAGTGCTGAATCTACTCGAAGCGTCAAATATGTTACCCCTGCGTTAAAATTTGAACTCTAGATCTAATTTTTGTGAGGTGCAAAACTGCAACATCACAACTCCCCTCACTTAGAGGGGGACTGAACAGGTCTCAAACCAGATGGGAGACAAGCAAAAAAAACGATATGAAGCAAGCGCGAAAACTCGAAGACAGGACCCAACCCCAGTGGCCAGCCAGATACTGAATAATAGAATTGAAAGAGACACGTAAACAAACAAAATTCGGTACTCCTTGGCTGGATAATAAATAATGAAGGTGAGAGCTCAAAAGAAAATAAAGATCGAACCCTATATAAAATGCACTCAAGATGGCAAAAAAAAAAGAATAAGAAAAGAGGGGAAGCGAATAAAACAAATCATGTAAAAGGGTTACACAGATGACTTTATTGGGGTCCAGAGAGAAATACACAAAATCAAAATTATAAAGGGAAAGAATACAAAAGGGGAAAGGTCGGTAACTGAGATTGAAAGGTCGGGAGAGACAGATGGAAAGATAGTGTCGGGAGGGCTAAAGAGGGCATTTTGGGCAGTTGGCTTTAGTTACGCCCTTCCTCCCACATCCGACGCAAAACTTCTTAGGTGGGTAGGGACATTCCGGGTAACGGTGGGAAGCATCCCCCCAGTTCCAGCAACCGAAATCTCACGTCTCCCGGAGGAATTGGAGGGTTTTGGGGTCTATGCGGTCGGGAGGGGAAACCTGCAGGTCGAGGAGGGAAGGCACCTTGGTGGAACTTCCACTCGAGGAGGTAGAAGGTCGGAAACGGGGTTGATATGGGTGTTGAGAGAGCGAGGTGGAAGGTTTAGGAGGGGGCGGAGAGCGGTTTCTGGAGTTAGGTATAGGGGTATTTCGAGAGGGGCATGAGGAAGGGTTTGCTAAAGGCGTTTTGGGTGCCTTGTGAGAAGGGTGTGTCGTGATGAGGGGGGAAGAGCATGAACTGCAGAGGATTGGTGACAGGGGTTCCGTCTGAGTGCTCTGATCCATCCGGTATTTTAGGGTCTTGGTGCTGGTGGCCTGCTTCAGGGGCTGGAGGCAATTCCTCGGCACCAGATCGTAGGTGGTCCTCAGCCGCTTCAAGTATTCCTCCTCCGAGGGAATTTCGGACACGATGGCTGTTTGTCGAACTTCTAGGACCCTCTTCTGTACCTTCAAGGCCTCCTGGAAAGCCTAAAGAAGCCGAGTTAGTTCCTCTGCGTGGCCTCAATAAAAGATCGGAACCTCTCGAGGGGTCCCCAATCTTCGGACGACAATCGTCGTCTGACATTTTGCGATCTGCATGTCGAAAAGGGGTTGGTGGTTATAGTTTGTCGGTAGGGTGTAGTATGATGGGTTTCAAATCTTCTATATGAGCTTTGCCCACGTACTTTTGGGTTAGGTCACTAAGCTCATAAACCGTGTGTGACAACAGTCTTGAAATTCTTTAGGGACCGAGATAACGGGGCCATAGTTTAGCAGAGATGTTTTTTTATTTTCGATGACGGGATTCGGGAACGAGACAAAACCAGATCTCCTTTGTGGAATTTCATTTTCCTGCACCTGAGGTCATAATATCCGGACTGCTTCGCGAAGGCATTGTCCAACTTAGCAATCACTCAGTCACGCATGGATTTAATCTTTTGCATTCTTTCGTTCCAGGACTCTGGATTCCGGGGTCCTATTCCTATTTACTCTTTCCACTGGGATCGCTTGAGGATGTTAGGGAGGGGTGGTAGTGTGGAAAATATTGAACTCCTGAGTTAATTGAAGAAGGGTATTATCAACGATTTCGGTCTCGTTGTCGGTAACTAGTACTTGGGGTGTTCCCCAGCGATTGATGAAATATTTACGAAATGCGTACTCAATCTTCTTACCCATAGCCATGCGTAAGCGTATTATTTCCACCCACTTCGTGAACAGATCCTGGATCACCAGGATGGATTGGAATCTGGATTTACTTCTGGGAAGGGGGCCCATAATGTCTGCCGCTACTACGATCCATGGTTCTTCTACCACGCGATGCCCTATTAATACTACAGGTGTTCTCTGCTCTACTTTACACATTTGCCCGGTCATTCAACTATTTATGTACCTATTCACATCTCTGTAATAGCCGGGTCAATAGTATCTTCGCGAGACCAACGCATAGGTCTTCTGGGTCTCTAGGTGGCCGGCTTGTGGGTCATCATCGGCTTCCATTAAAACGGAGTCTCTTTCTGTGTCGGTAGGGACTAACTTTCAATCGTCAAGGTCGTCAACAAAATCTGTCACTAAAGTGTTAGGTCGGTAGTGGTACAACCTATTGTCTTCAATTTTCCAGGTAGGGAATCTATCCGAAAAGTCAGATACGGCTTCGAATCGTCTGGTATACCAGGCCGGGATTGGGTCTTTGATTAAATTGATTTCCTCGATTGAAAGAGATTCGAACATTCGGGAGAGAACATCCGGAACGTGGTGGGAGGAACCTTTCCTATGGAGAATGTGAAAGTCATATTCGGACAAAGATAGCGACCATCTTGCCACTTTCCGGTAGGGTTTTTTGAATTGTGAAACCACTAAAGGCTACTATGGTCAGTTATCATCGTAAATTTATACCCCTCTAAGTAGGGTCTAAACTTCTGGACGGCCCATACGATGGCGAGGCATTCCTTTTCGGTGGCTCCTAATCCGGTATTACTCGCGTCTGTTTGAAGTACGAAGGGAATGTCGAAATTGGGACAGGTAAAATCGGGGGCTTGGGACAGGCAACGCTTAATCTCCTCAAAGACGGATTGCTGTTCTCCCCAAATCCACTGTTGCTTTTTTTTTCATCAGCATGGTTAAAGGGGAAGCTTATGTCGCATAATTTGAAAGGAATCGGTGGTACCAACTGCATAAACCCAGGAACCTACGGAGATCCTTCACGTAGCGGGGATCAGGATATTTAAGGATGGGGTCGATCTTATCGGGATCTGTTTGCAGACCATTCTCATTCGCTAGAAAGCCCAAATAATGAACCTGGGGACAACAGAATTCGCATTTATCCTGGTTAATTTCCAAACCCGCTCCTCGAATCTTTTCCAACACCCTGCAGAGCTATTCAAGATGTTCTTTAAAGGTTTCAGTGACGATGATAATATCATCCAAATAGGCAAACGCATGTCGTTCCATTTCGGGTCCAATCAACCCATCTAGTAAGCGCTGGAATGTCGCGGGGGCGTTGGTAAGGCCGAATGGCATACGCTTAAAATGAAACAAGCGACGCCCTGGAACTGTAAAGGCCTTTTTGTCGCGACTAGCTTCTTCAAGGGGAACTTGGTGGAAACCTTTGCACAAGTCTAGTTTAGAAATGTACCGGGCACTACGTAGTTTATCGATGATACCGTGCATTTGAGGAAGGGGGTAGGCATCTTTCTTTGTAACCTCATTGACCTTGCGGAAGGCTAGGCAGAAACGATAACTTCCGTCGGGCTTAATTGCCATAACTACTGGGGACGAAAATCCACTAACGGACGGCTCAATAATGTCCTGAGCTAACATTTTGTCTACATCGGCCACCATTGCTTCCACGACTTTCGGGGATCTTAAATAATTCCTTTGCTTAATGGGAGAGCTGTGGAGCTTATAGAGAGGACAGTCGATAAGGAAGGTCGGACATTTTGTAAATAGGTACGGTGTCGGTATGATAGGCTTCCGCTTCCAAAATTTCATAACAGATTTCGGCCAAGTCGACATTAGGATTGATTTGGTAAAAACTCAAATAAGGGGGGTTAGTAGATAGAGAAGGTACAATAGGGTCGGGAGAAAGAGATATTTGCCTCACTGCTGGTGTCGGTTGCCTGTTACTATTAGCAGATGCCAATCTTCTGGTCTTTGAATTATAATCAACAGCTATTAGATGATCACGTGACGGGAGGTCTGGTAGGGAAGGATAACTAGGGGAAACTGAAGAAGATTCTAAACCCTTTAATTTTAATCTGATGGCTGGTATTTCCATAGTTAAAGAAAGGTCTTTCTCTTTAATAGAAAGTTTATTGTTAAGGATAAAAAAGGTTTTGTCTATTCCTGAAGGGGTATAGGCTCCTGTGAAGTTAATAAAATCGACCTCGTTACTTGAATATTCTATTATGACTAATTTAATTATTGTACAACGTTTAAATTTATTTTTCTTTACTTTACACTTTAAATTTAGAGAAGATACGTTTGAATTCTTCAAAGATGTATTTTCCCTACAATAAATCTTCCTTTTCAGTTTCCCGAGCACCTGGGACACTCTGATCTAGTGAAATCTTTTCGACCACACCCGTAGCAAACTATGTTCCTAGGTTCAGTGCACGTAGTGAATCTATGTCCAGGCCCAACACAGTGCCAACACTTAAATCTATAGGGGGGGGGGGGGGTCTAGAGGGTCGCTAGGTTTCTGATGGGGAGGTATTGGGGTACAAGAATGTATCTCCGGGCTAGTCCTGGGTTTGGGCTTGCCTTCTGTCCTAGGGTTATTTTTTTCCCCTTGCTAGATACATTTGGTCTATTGGCTCTTCGGACCCAAGTGACTCTGTGTCCTCTCCTAAAAACGTAAGTTTTTCTCGAGGGTTATCAGATCGCTTACTAGACCTCCGGTTGTTAGGATCCTTGTAAGCTAGATCGGGGAGAAGGGATCGTTCGGGAACAGGAGGGGGTTTATAACTCCGAGCCACGCGATAACTCTTCTCTGCCACATTGGAAAGACTTTCCAAATGGACAAAGTCCTCAATGTCGCCGTGACGGATAGCTAAATGCAACTTAGGCAGTAAATTCCTGTGTGCATAGCTAACCTCTTCCGCCTCGGACATTCGGGGTCTTAATTTGTCAAACATGGCCTTCATGCATGTCACATAATCGGAAACTGATTCCTTTTCGCCTTGAGTTCTGAGATGGATCTCTTGTCTCAGCTCGAACTGGAAGTCCGAATCCCCAAACCTAACCCTGAAGGCCTTGGCGAACTGATCGAATGTTCGCCATAAATGTCTAGAACCCCTAAACCAGTTGAGAGCAATACCCTGTAAAAAGGAGGGACTCAATCGCAACAAGTTAGCGTCGCTGACTAGGACCAAATCTCGAACCTCCTCAATGCGCATCAAAAAGGCGTCCGGGTCATCGTTACGCATCCCCGAATATTTGATGTTCCACTTGCGCATAATTTCATAGGCATGCGCAGGGGTGGAGGGGTTAGGACCGCGATAATATTGTCGAGAGGGTGTGTGAGGCTGAGTTCGAGAAACAAAAGGGTTGTATTCCTCCTCACGTTCGCACGTGTGAACATGGTCGGAAAGGAAAGCGTCAAATTCATCTCGACGAGGTCGGTGAGAATCCTGAAAATGAGAAAGCTGTTCCTCGAAATTAACACGCGAACGCCGTGTGTTCATTGTGTTCGATCCACGAGAATAAGGGTAAGACTCAAGGTCGGTAAAGTGGTCCACAAATCTGTTGCAGCTCCGCTGTCTGGTGTTTGCAATACTCTCGTTGAGTTCGGGTTTATTTTTCCGCCCATGATTCAAACGACTATCCCGAGGGTTGCCTAAATCAACGCAAGAACCGTCAACGCGTAGGTCCTCTTCTAACCTGTAATCACGACTCGCGTTTTACAATTCTTCACCCTTACTCCTACTTGTAACCCGATCACCACTGCTAGACCCCGGCTCTTGATTGTGCCGCTGACCTTGGGAATAACCCTTCCTAAAGGCAATCCTAAATAAACCTCTGAATAGCTCAAAAAAAAAAGCCACAGCGATAAGAAACGGTAAAATATAGCGATATGCGATGAATGATTTGATCAGAGTGAACTCCAGAGATCCAAAGGCAACAGCTAGTTCAGCCCTTGAAGTAGAGTGGTAGTTTCGAATAAATATTCGGTAATAACAAAGGTGACAATAAAATAAATCAGAGACTTTATATAAAAAAAGGAAAGAGAATGTCGCTGAAATATATATTATAACCGAATTTGAGGGACGAATATAAATTTTCATTTGTTCAACAATAAAAAAGGTTATTACATTAAGCCGGTCGGGACGCAATTACCAAATAGAAGTTTGGGAAACAATTTCTAATTTAACAACAACAACAAGTATCGAGCATATAAACATAGCGGGGTACAGAATTCTATCCAGGTCGGGAGAGTATGAGAGAAAATATGTCGGTAATAAGGTTACAAAAGGGGGCGGGGCATTTTATAGGGCATTAATTGATTAGAATAGGTAAAGAGAATAGTAAGGACATAATTAATAAAAGAAAATATTAAATATTCTAGAGATATATATTACAGAAAAAGGGACAAAAAAGAGATCGATAATTTACATTTACATATTTATTGAATTTAAGCATTTTTGTCATTCAAAATAAAAGGGGAATTTCTGAATTAATTTGGTCGTGAGATATTATTCGTATACTCACAAAGGGTCAGAGTATACACACTAGGGTGGGTAAAAAAATATACTTTTGGAATTCAAAATTGCTACAACGCGGAAAAGTAGTGTATTGGGGTCCTAAAAAAGTATAATTAATTTGGAATCTATGGACAATCTGGTCCAGCAGCGGAAAAGTTCTTTGTGCCTCTAAGTGCTTTTTTCACCTCTTCGGCAGTGATTGACGGACATTCCTCCTCAGATTTTATGAGGTTGCCGCAAAACTCTTTGAAGCGGATGATGTTGTCCGTATCCTCTCTCAACTTTAGTGTTTTCGGGATCCTGTATACCTCTCTCCAAAAAGTCTCTACCTCCTTGGGCTTGGGTGGATTTTTCACAGAAACAAGGAGATCGCTGAAGAGGCGCGATGAGTCAGCGAGAAAATGTTGATTCTCTCTGAGTCATCTCTCCCTCTTCTGTATTCTCCTCCTTGCGTCAGACAACAGCTGTATTTTGTCAACAATATGCTGCTTGATTGTCAGCAGCTTTGACTTGATCAGTGTGTGATTCAAGATTCTCAATTCTTGGGCGAACTTTCGAACCCTTTCCTATGACAAAGGAACCGACCGCGTCCCAGGGTTGCGGATAGAGGCTCCCTGTACCAAGGGTTTCTGCTGAATATGGTTACAATAATTAATAAGCAGCCGCGGAAAATTGTCCAGGGATGGTCCCGAAGGACCTCTCAGAGTATGTAGCCTTATCCTTGCACGCGGGGCTCCACAAGGATGGACGAACCCTTTTCCCTAGCTGCTCTTGGAAAAAACAATGACAACACCAAAAGAATTTGCAGTAAGTGAGGTTCAAAACAATCGAACGCACAGGGCTCTCGACAATGGGTCGGACAACAATGCCGACTATCCTAGAGTTGGCGGAGCCAATCAAGACGGAGTCAATGCGATTCATCGGCAGAATCTAATTACTGTTAAGTGGACGGATCGACTCAGGGACGACCTGCTGGAGTTCTATGATACCTGTATGGCCGCTGAACGGAAAGGTAACATGGCACGACTGCATACTCTGTGGTGCATGAAACACCCAGAGCTCTCGAATTTTTTGCATTAACGTTTGCGAAACCGTACCGAGGAACTGCGGAAAAGGAAAGGGGTTACATAACCGGGGCCTCTACTCAACCGCAGCCAGAAGGAGCTGCCAACAGAGAAAGAGAAGCGACACTAAAACCAACCGCGAGCAGGAATCCAATAGAGGAAGACCGATGCTTCAAGACGCAGAGAAACATCAACATTTAGGCTTCTCTCAAGCCCAAAGATCTGGCTGAACTGGATGTCGAGATTCGTGTAGATTTTCTGGAAGAATCAGACCCCTGGACTATCAATTGTAGTGTCTTTAATGCAGCGAGAGCTTTCGCAGATGCAAACCGTAAAGCAAAACCAAAGGTTGATCATAAGATTAATAGACGAATGAATCAACTCAGCACAAAGATAGGCTGGGCAGGGCAGTACGCGTACCGCATTCAGAATGTGAGTGACTACATAAAATCTGGCAGGACTTTCACTGCCAAGGTTCGAAAGTTCGCGCGCGAACAGCGGACCCGTCATCACACACTCAACAAGTCATAGCTATGACCATCAGGCAGCATATTGTTGACAGAATACGAGTACTATCTAACGCTAGAAAAAGTCTAGAGCGGAGAGAGAGGTGGGTCAGAGAAAATCAACAGTTTTTGTCTGAACCATCTTGACTCTTCCAAGACCCTCCAATTACCATGAGCCCTCTCCTCTTTTGCCACACATTATTGCCACTAGCTATCGCATTTCGCCATTCCGACCGGGTACCTCTGCGGCAACCCTGGAAATTGAAAGCATAAGGTCACTCATGTTCTTTACATGGATAATCTTAAGATCTATGGTGACAATAAAGAGAAACTACATCTTGATCTAGACATTGTCAAAGAGCACACTCAAGATATTGGAATGGATTTCGGGTTAGAGAAATGCGCCAAGGTTTATTTGAAGAAAGGAAAACTTGATGGCATCCCCGAAGACCCTGAGCTCGTCGACAGAAGCGCTATACGACGTCTTGGCGCTGGAGAGACCTATACATACCTGCGCGTGCCACAGAGTCGCATTCAGGATGTGACAGCTATAAAGGATACTTTTCGATGCAGATGCAAACGTCTCATCTGATGGAGATGTTGTTCCGAACTGTCGGCGAGGAACAAAATATCTGCGATGAACATACCTACCGTCCCAGTAGTACTCTATTCATTTGGAGTTGTTCCATGGATGAAGAACGAGCTCAGATCCCTCGATATTGAGATCCGAATCTTAAGTCTTCTGTTCCGCGAATTTGAATCTCATGCCGTGACGGTGGTCGCGGAATACTGAATCTTAAATGTCTTCACAACAGGTCTATTCTGGGTACAGCACATATAGTCGCAAATTGACAAGACTCTCTTTTTAAAATGGTCAGGAAACACGAAGAAGTAGGCAAACGGGCGTTTTTGTACAAAGCAGTGGAGAAGTCTGCTGAAACACTCGGCCTTGACTTCAATTCAGGGCTGAGCAAAATGCATCAAATCTTATCCATCTCGAGTACTCACTCCTGAGGGTACGGAGGATTTCATTTTGGCATGTCAAGACGGTGTCACTTCCACTCTAGCATACCGTCACCACATTTTGAGCCAATGCATTCCCGATGATAGCTGCAGAGCGTGTCATGCACACCCGGAGCATCTAGAACACATGCTACATATTGTCGACAATTGATTCTGTTGTGCACTCGAGGCCTGACATAGTTCTGATTGACTTCAAGAAACAAACCATGTTCGTTATCGAATTTTCGGCACCATCTGGCAAAAACTTCAAAGCCAAGGAGAAAGAAAAGTAAGAGAGGTATAAATACCTTATAAGGTAGTTGCGACGGTTATACCCAGAATATTCGGTTAAGCTAATCGTCTTGATCATCGGCGCCCTCGGACGTGCCAAAGTTTCACTGGTTCATAGCCTGAAAAGCATCCCTGCGTGTCAACAAAATGCTGAGACACTTGCGGTGAAAATGAAGAAGGCGGTTGTCCTTGGGTCGCTCCGTGTCCTCAGGGTGCACGAGAATTTTTCCGGATCATCGCATTGAATTCGTCGCAGACTGTAACCACTTGTCTCATGGTCGTGAGACGTGGTTACAGCTGAAATTTTATAGCGATTTCGCTGGGAGCGGGTGCAATTTTCCAGATTAGCTCGGGTTGCGGATAGAGGGTTGCTGTACCAAGGGTTTCTGCTGAATATGGTTACAATAATTAATAAGCAGTCGCGGACAATTGTCCAGGGATGGTCCCGAAGGAATAACTCCTAAGCGAAGGCGTAACAACCGTGCCGAAAGCTGAATGGC
>CAKNYM010045792.1:29052-40179 GCA_932195095.1 Andricus curvator | reverse complement strand
CACCAAGATGTTGTAGATGCGGTTCAAGACAATCAAACGCGCAGAGCGTTATATATATATATATTATATACATACATACATACATACATTTTATGACGCTTACACTGTTTTTTAATAGGGCAGCTTAAATCCAGCAAAGTTTTTTCTCTCGCCGGATCATAGATACTTGTTACTAGCTAAAAATATCAAGGAATTGTTTCGATATTCATATTGGGCCCAATATACAATTTACGACGTGAACACGCAGTAAGTAAACCCAAAATATTCTTATTGGACATTTTTACTTAGTTAATTATTTCGGATGTTATCATATTTTTCTAGACTTTTAAGGCATTTACCGTTGAATGGGTCAAATTGGTTATGGGTTTGAAGCCCCTTAACGGCACTTGGACGTAATTTCTTAAAAATAAATCCCAGACTGTTAATCATCACGGTGATTAATCCTTATCATCTCCCCTAGATCTTTCAATTTCACATATTTTTTAAGGTAAACTAAAAAAGTTAGCGTTTTTGAGCTCTTCCTTTGCGTACAGTATGCAAGTATGATCATATTTAATTCTTAATTCTTCTTCTACATGTACGAGTAAAGCAGAGTGATTGCAATTAACTTTGTATACCGATTTCAGTAGTTGTGTACCCCTCGTTATAAACAGATATTAAAGATGAATACATGGTTTTTACTTTATTCTCATTGAAATCAAGAGGAATTTAATAAGGAGTGTTATTAATATAAAACGACATTTGAAAAATATGAAAAATCATAATTTTCACTAAGAAAATACGTGAACAATTCGTCAAAATTTGCGTTTTTCGATCCAAATTTTTATTTATTTACACACTGCTATTAAGAAATAAGGTATACTAACCTAGTATAAATTTTAACTTTTCATTATAAAGTGTAAGACTTTTTATAGAAATCAGAATTTATAGAAATAGTTGAGTAAACTTGGGACATATGGACACTTTGATAAAGTTTCATTTCTAGTTCGGTAGAACGAAATTCGGTAATACTTAATTCACAAATATGAAAGTGTGACAAATTGATACGAATATCTTCCGAACTGTACTTTCATTAATACTGTACTTGGTAATTGACATTTTAAAGCACATAATTGTAAAATATATGAAACATTAGATAAAGATTACTGAACAGTTGAGTAAAACGCGCTCGAGGGCTTGGTAGGAAATATAAGTGGGTTTACCGAAAAAACATGAAGGAATCACCGACGCTGGAGAAACTTTAACTGACAGTTTGGCAAACCGTAAGATTCTGTGAATCAGAAAAAAAAACTTATACACAAACAACAGCATACACTTATATACGCATTAGTTCGTCACAGCCAATCAGAATACAATTTCGTCGCAAATACACTCACGATACATACAACTACTTATATACATATAATACTACCGTACAAACTAAAAAGTTATGTAGGTGCTCTCCGAGTTGAACGGAGATATTCAAGAAAAACCATTTGCGCTCAGAACTTTAGTATAGGAACACATTTTCATTACTGCAAGTACCCCTTTTTGGTAAAACGCATTTGCTCTTTCTGATTTTGCAATAAAAAATTGATTATTTAAACAATTTCTATTGAAAAATGTACTTGCGAAGTTTTTCGGAATCAAATCCCAGCTAAAAAATACGCAAAGTCGCTTGCGGAGTGTTTCGCTGTAAAGTGATCGAGCGTCGGCCCTCGATACAACAAGAGAAATCCGCAAACGACATGCGAGGCATGGTGCGGGCTAGAACTTCTTCAGAGCCGCAATTCATTTTATAACTAATTTTCAGCATAAATAATATGACTTTATATACGCATTTCATGTTGTAAAAAAATATGTTGCTGTTAATTAAAAGCAAGCTTAATATTCGCTGGCAAAACGAAGGAAAAATATTATAGTTATAAGTACAATGAATATTATAATATCCTCATAGACGTGGATTCATCGAAACACTTGTACGATTTCATATTCGAAGTAATATGTGATTTAAAATTAAAATTTTTGAATACAATAATAATTATAATATTATTTTACTATTAATTGAACAATACTTACTAATAATGAGATATGTGTAAGAAAATAAATTAAACCCCAAAATAAACGCCTCAAAATCTTGAAAATTCTTCTAGATTTTGGAAACAGGGTGTTTTTTTTAACTTGAGACATCGAAATATCTCAAAAAATACGCATCCTATGAAAAAAATATCCGTAATAAAAACTTTTTATTTTCGAGGGGGAAAAGCTATTTTGAAAAAATTTACCCCACCCCAACCACCAGGAGGGGGGTGGGAAATCGAAAAATCGAAAAAAAAAATCACGAATCGAAAAAATTTTTTCGAATAAAACGTACGTATTTCATAGAGGAGAATCTGAATCTGTGATAAAAAATTGGGGTTCCCATTTGAAATTACAAAGTTACCCCCACTCCTTCCTTCTGGTGGGTGGGGTGAGGTAAATTTGTTCAAAATCGCTTTTCCCCCTCGAAAATAAAAAGTTTTTATGAGGGATATTTTTTTCATAGGATGCGTATTTTTTTTAGATATTTCGATGTCTCAAGTTGAAAAAAGCACCCAGTATATTTGAAAATCTTCAGAATACTGTGAAATTTCGGAATTCTTGTAAACGAATACCCTGATAAGCATTAAAATATTATAGAATTCTGTGAAATTCTATGAAATCTGAAATTTTTTGAAATTGTAAAATCCTTGAAAATAAACCCAGAAGAAGGCGAAAGGATTAAGTAACAAGGTGTTTTTTGTCGTAATTTAAGTCATGATATAAAAAATTTGCCCCCCCCCCCACGGAACAAGAAAAATAGTTCAATTTTCAATTATATCAAAATTGCAACACCACCTAAAGTTTAAAATCTGTAATTTCATTATTTCGACACAAAATTTAATATCAAATTATAAAATTGACTCGTCTTTGACGAAGCTCTTGAATTTCCCCAGTTTTCAAGTGTCACTTTTAGTTTCGCGGTTAAAACTTTTTATGAAAATGAATGAAATTGTCTGTATGCAGAAATATAATTTAAAAAATAATCGTCCATAAGAATTTGTATTTGTTTTTTGACACATTAAGTAAAATACGACTGTATTCTTCAAGGGCACGAAAGAAACTGATTCTAAGCGGTAATACTTAACAAGCGTCAGATTAGACATTCGTATGTTATAAGAGCCGACCGTTACGGATATTTGAAAATTCTTTGAAATCCTTTCAACTTATTGAAATAAATTAAAAATTCGTTAGAATAATTTTAAACACCCCAAAATCTTTAAAATTATTTTAGATTTTGGAAATACACTCATATATTGGAAAATCTTCGAAACACTGTGAAATTCCGAAATTCTGGTGAAAAAATTCCCTGAGAAGCATTAAAATATTATAAAATTCCTTGAAATTCTATGAAATCTGAAATTTTCTAAAATTGTAAAATCCTTGAAAGTAAACGAAAGGATTCAGTAACAAGGTGTTTTATCGTAATACATCTTTTTAATATTTATGCCAGGAGCTTTTTTTTAAAGTAAATAAACAAACATAAGCTTTTGACTAAATTTTGAATCTGACACAGATCGCACTTTAGCGTGGAAATAAACCTCCTAATAATCTTAAACGCAGTTCAGGCATAGTAATTATTTACTATTAGTAATTTTTATCTTAAACATCAAATAAACGGTTATAAGCTTTTGAATTAATAAAGAGTTCAGAAACAAATAACATATCAGTACATAGCCTGAGGCCCCAAGAGTGAGAATAAATCTCAAAAACGTTACAAGATTTTTTTTTCAATTTCGTCAGGTCGCGGCCTCGTGACCATTGGAGATGAATTTGTGCAGCGCCTCCGAACTATTCCGAACGATCGTCTGCTTACCGAATTTAGCCGATGTCGCTTGCGGATTTCTTCGCTTGGACATCTTTGCTCGACTCGACACATTTACAACTTGAGACTTTACGTACAGCACATGCAAAATTTTGATTTTGTAACAATAAGCGTGCTCGACCACATTTACCAGTGCGTTGCGTATATTCTTCCATTGCATTTAGTCAATTTTCTCAATATTCGAAATTTTAAACATTCATTTTTTGTTATAAATAATTACAAATTATAATTTTAACCACGATAGTCAGACGCAGCTTACTCTCACGATTCCACTGATATAAAAAACTCATTTCTCGAAAAAATGTCGCTTAACTATGTTTTTTCGTTGTAGGGCAGAATGAGGACTGTGATAATGATAATAATAATATGATAAGGATCATAATAAAGCTACTTTAAGTCCCAGTCATTTTCCACTTTTTCTTTGAATAATAACTTGTTTCTAATATTATCTCAGTAAAGTATTATAATTATATCAATGCAAAATTCAATGAAGTTTAAAAATTTTGGTCAAATTCGTTTAGACATTATTAATAAAAAAGTACGCAAAATGTTTTGTTACTCACCTATCCCAAACCACAAATTTAAAATGAAAAATTGTTAGGTAATATTTACACGATTTTTCAAATATTTGAAATTTACAGATGTTACTTACTTACTTAAGTAACTTACTTCATTAAATTGAAAACGATAAAAATCAAGAGTAGAGTTCAATATTTTAAAGTTAAGTATTTTCAAAATCACTTAAAGGTCTATCTCACAGGTTTTTTGTGTAAAATTTATATCCATCACAAATACATTCCTTGATCTTTTAGTGTTATAGTAGATACCCTGGGCCATAGGGCGGCCTGTAATTGGTCGAGAGGCCTGGCCTAAAATTAGGATTGGGGGTAGTGGGGGGGGGCTCCACTGCTTGGTTGAGGGGTGTGGCCTAATGCAAAATTGCGGTCGTTGGTGGGCGTGGTCTAATTAAAAAATGGCGGTCATTAGTGAGCGTGGCCTAATTATAAAATGGTGGTAATTATGGAGTGTGGCCTTTACTTAATCGAATGGATGATTCCCAGCTGGAAAAGAAGAGGGGGCACCACCCCCTCCTGGTGTGAATATGCGATGTTTCATGAATGGAAACGTTTCACCTCAAAAAGGGGAAAGGGCCTCACCCCCTTCCTGTTGGTCCAAGAGTAGAGAACAATCTGGAAAAGGAGACAACTAATTACAACCAAAATTGATTATCTTAAACTTATTTTCGATTAAGGTTGGGAAAGAGTGTCAAAATAACAACAAATCTACAATTACTGAAAGGTATGTATAATGTTTAATTCACTAATTAACATTTAAAATTATCCTCAACTATTTTAAGTGACAGGTAGTAAATATACACATATTTAAATTATAATTCCATATCTGTTTTTATCAAACTTTCTTTCCTACTCTTAGGCTTTTTCTGTGATCTGGCTTAAGCTAAATATCTGATATGTGTATGATCTTTTCGACATAAATCCACTTTGGACTTCCCATATCTTTTCTTCTGTAATTTTCATTACCCTACGAATAAGTATTTTTGAGTATATTTTACTTACGGTACTTAGTAAGCTGATACCTCTGTAATTATTGCAGCTGCATTTATCTCCCTTTCTTTTGTATACTGGTACGATAATCGTTTTTCTCTAATCGTCTGGGACTTCTCCCGTCTCGATACATAAATTCATCAATTCGCACAACCTGTGGGGTATGCACTCGCCACCGTATTTGAGCATTTCAGCGCTAAGACTGTCTACACCAGCAGCCTTACCATTTTTTAAGTTCTCAATTATATCTCTAGCCTCAGTGACACAGACTTTCTCAATTTGGTTTTCTAGTGCATTATTTTCTATGTCGCAGTTCTGTTTCCCTATATCTTCACCTCGTAATGATTCTTTAAAAGAGTCTTTTAGAGCGTCTACTATCCCGTCTGTATCATATAGCATTTCACCTTTGCTGCTTTTCATGCTGACAAACTCTGTACTTTTACTTTCCTTCATCTTTTTAAATAATAGTTTCATGGTTCCTTTAAAGTCGTTTTGTAATTTCTTCTCTTCTGATTTTGTCTTTACTTTCCTTGACTAGTCGTTTCACTTTCCTCTTTTTCTATCTGTAATCATTTTCAAGTCTATTTCTCTCCTCATGGCTAAGACCTGTGATGTTTAGCGTTCTCTCGTACGCTTCTTTCTTTTCTTGTCATGCTGCCTTAATTCAATCATTCCACCGCGCATCACCAGATTTTCTTTCTACAACCGCAGCAAAGTCCGCGCGCCCTCTATATTTTTATTTCTTCTAAGCCCCTCCCAAGTTGCCTCATCTATGCGTTCGTTTATCTTATTCTGAAAATCTATTCCCACTTCCGGTTTCTGTAAATTTTCAATCTTTATTCGCATTTGTTTCGTTTTTTTTGTTCTCTTTCTTCTCCATCCCCGCCCTAAGTTTATTTTGTAGACTCGAAGGTAATGATCAGCATTGCATTCGGAACCCCTCATTGCTCTTGTATCTTTGACTAGTTCTCTTAGTCTTTCATTCGCAATAACGAAATCAATTATACTGCGGTTGTTTCCTTTACAACAGGTGTACGTGTGAATCATTTTATATTGAAATCAAGTATTTTTAATGAATAGGCCCTTTTCTAAGCATAAGCTAACTAATTTTTCCCCGTTATAATTTTTTCTTGGATCCCCAAATTTACCTAGTACCTTTTCTGTATCTGTATCCTGACGTTGGCCGCCAACCCATCCGTTCATATCTCCTAGCAGAATTATTCTTTCACCTTGATCGCAAGTCATATTCTATTATTTTCAAAGTGAATGAAGATTGAAACATTTTTAATTTTTAATTATTTCAAAAGAGAGTATAGAAAATGCAATTTTTTAACGACATTCTTGTTTAGAATAATCTGTTTAAAACTGAACGAAGTTCCTATGAAATCATTAAAAAATAAGAAGTCTTTGGAAATTTTGTATTTATTTATTTTTGAAAATTAGAGAGAAATCTTTGAAATATTTTAAAATCTTCAGAACATCTACGAAATCTTTGCAACATTTGAAATATTTGAAAATCTTTTAAATCTTTCTGACGAGCCTGAGAATGATAATGCCGATGATAATGATCATGATGATGAAGGAATGGAACAAGGCGAAATTCCACCATGCCCGGGATTCATCCCAATCTCTCAGGTAGCTCTAGATCGCCTCCGTCAAGTCCACAATGAGCGGGATGAGAAGGAGGAGGCTGAAAGGATCTGGGTGGCGTCGAGAGCTGTGAGAAGAAGGATGAGGAGATTGAGGAGGGATGGCGAAGAAAAAGAGTCGAGCCGATCGAATTCAAAAAGGCTTTGGCTCTAAATTGTAAATAAAAATGAAAAGTAGGATTATTGTATTTGTTTCTGTGTGAAATTTTTAAAATTTAATTTTTAATTTAATTTTTCAACGAAAGAAAAATGAATAAGTTTAATTCGAATGAGAAATTTTTTAAGATGAACCCTCATGTATAAAAATATTTAAAACCCTGAATCGAAAGCGGAGGTGGCGGTGGCGGCGGCGCGTCGGCCATGTCTCGTAATAAGGTAATTTGAGACATGGACGGGCGCAGCGTCCAGGTTATTAGCTCATGTCGTGGACGCTAGATACGTGTGGTGGTGCAAGCTAGTACTACGAGGGCTAAGCAAATCTTACCATGGTACCAGCCTACGTGGCTGCGGCAACCAGGCTTATAAGCTTATTGGCCTGGTTGCGTTACGCGCTGTAATTTTTAGTGCTAACTTTATTTCTTTTTATTTTTTTTGTGCTATGTTAGTTAGACTGCTTGTGTGCGTTTGTGTGGGAGGTGGAAAATGTATAAAAGAAAGCGATCCTTAGATGTATGGTTTTATTTGTAAAATTGATCCAAGATGGAAGAATCTTTTCGAACAATGATTTGCGGTCCTACAGGATGTGGCAAGACATTCTTTGTGAACAAATTTATTCGTCACATTGGCCAAATGTGTGATGCAGTTTTCGAACGAATAATTTTCTATTATTCCGAATGGCAACCATCTTATGTTGAATATGGAAAAATATTGAATTTCGTGAAGGTTTGGCTCAGTCATTGGATTATTCCAATGATAATCGGGTGAAATTAATAATTATTGATGATCTGATGCGCGAATCTTCAAATAATACAATAGTCGATCTTTTTACCAAGGGTAGCCATCATAAAAAATTGAGTGTGATTTTTATTTCGCAGACTCTGTTTCATCAGGGCCACGGTCAACGCGATATATCGCTAAACGCAAATTATATTGTTGTTTTTAAAAATTCTCCTTTTCGTGCACAAAATCAACATATGGAAAGGCAAGTATTCCCTAAAAACCCACGATTTGTCCAAGAAGCCTACCACGATGCCACTTCTCAACCACAAGGCTATCTTCTCTTTGATTTAAAACAATCAACTCCTGATAATTGTCGCTTTAGAACGGCAATATTCCCCACCGATCCGTTTCACTACGTCTACGTTCCTGCAAAGGGTATAAAACCCCGAAACTGTGATACTTCTGTTCCAGTCGTGCACCTGTGATGAAGTCGAAAACACGTAAACGTCCAATTGGTGTCAAAAACGCCGCAGCGTTGCGCGCTTTATTCCATCTAAACACCAATCAACGTCGTGTACTACTTAAGACTGCTGATCCAAAACTTATTAAATGTATTTGTGAGAGCGCGTTAAACATTTCACATGGGAATGTTCCTTTAAAAAAAAATGAAAAAATAACGTTGAAAAACCATCGGCACGCGTTACGGTAATAAGTCACACCGCGCGGTACATGGGAAAGTAAAAAAAGTTTTATCGTACAAAAAGGTGTGTTTTTACCACTTTTAATACGACCCATTATCGGTTAACTTCTTTCAAAACTTTTCTCAAAAAGATCCTCGTAAACAACTACATGGAGCACTCCCGAAAAATGGTACTCGTGCCTAGTGATCGGCTGTCACAACTTCAACAACATAACTCAATCCCTCAACAGTTTTTACAACAACAACAGCAAAATGATGTTCAAAATATAAATTTTTCTCTACCAACAGCCCAAAAATCGTGCAATCCTCTTAGTAGGTTGGATATGGAAATGAGTCAAAGTTTAAACTCACAGTCAGTGGAAGATGATCGTGAAAAATGGTAAATGTACCAACAAGTTCTGCAAAAATTTCTTTTCTTCACTGAAGAATCGCGAAAATTAACGCCAACAAACAAGCAAGTACCCAGTGATAAGACAAGTGGTACGGAGGATGAGACGAATTATATGGTGAACGATACAACCGTTAATACTGGGGATATTGTTTCGTCAGTTCCGAAAACATACAAAAATAAGACAGAATTATTACTAGATGAGTTACAAAAATCGGGTGTAAAAGATAGACTATATTGGGATAAGAAAGGTACAGTCTTTATCGATGGACGTCAGGTGGGGAATTCAAGCATTATAGATATTATAAATGACGTATTACGACATAGAAAAAGAGTTTTCGTTCCTGGAAGATTGCAGTTTGCTCATTTCCTTCGCGAAATATCCATACCGCGAGAGCTTGCGGGAAATAGTTAATATTGGAAAAGTACACGGCTTTTGAACATTTCGCCAAATAAAACGTCAACTCCACTTGAACAAAATAGTACAAATAATAAATTACAAAGCGAATCTTCAAACCTTTATACATCACCGCTTTCAGCCGAGAACGAAGACGACGACGTCAGAAAATGTTTCAGAAGAGCATACTGTAACGTTGATAATGTGGATGATTTGTGGGAGGATATCTGGTGGACTTACAGTCTTTAAAAACATGAATGATAATTATTGATACATTTTAATCGTAATCGATGTGTTTAGCAAGCATGGTTGGGTCGAACCACTTGAAAACAAGTCTGCAACAGAGGTAAAACATGCATTTTCTCGTATTCTTAAGAAAGGTAATAATCGCATACCGATTTGCCTGCAAACTGACAAAGGAAAAGAATTTGTCGGCGTGAGCTTTCAGAAACTTCTCCAAGATCGTGAAATGAAGTTTAGAGTTGCACGCGGTCCTACTGTCAAAGCCGCAGTTGTCGAGCGTTTTAATCGCACTCTGAAAGAGCGTATGTGGCGATTCTTTACTCACCGAAACACTCACAGATATATTGATATCCTTCAATTACTTGTAATAGCATACAATAATACACGTCATTCTAGTATTGGTATGCCGCCATATGAGGGTACCCGAGAGAACCCATCCATTGCACGAAAAAAATTTACAACGACCTTATTTCAACAACGATAAAAAGAAAAACCCTAAATATAAGATTGGTGCTGTTGTACGCATCAGTCGTGTGCGTGGAACCTTCGAGAAAGTATATGAATCGCAAAACAATCGCGAAACAAAATTGCACAAGAAGGCTTCAAAAGAATTATGATCTTCAAAAAACTGTTTTTTAAAACCAAATACTCAAGAAATTCAATTCATGCAAAATAATTGCACAAAAGGAGTTAAAATAAGAGGAATATGTTAAAAAAAACACTGTAAAACGGCTTATTAGAGACAGATATATGAAAATTGAAAAAAGAGGCAGAAAAAGAAAGAGACATCGAAAACCACCTCTCTCTCATTTCTTTATTATTTATCTGTCTTCTTTATACTACCAGCGTCCAACATGTTTCGAGGCCTTTCAGGCGTCCTCATCAGGGAAATTTTAATAGGAAACTATTGGGGAATATTTATATGTTATGCTCATATTAATCGAAAATGAGAATTGAATTTGATGTTGATTAATAAGGAATTATTAACACCATTTATATTGTTATCTTTAATATTTCTGGGAATTGATTGTATCTTAAAAGAAAAAATTTAAATAAAATTTTAAAATACAATTAAAATCTCAATCAAACAATTTTGAGAATTTATTCGACAGTTAACCGGCTTAAAATATCTGACAAAATCAAATTCAAGAAAATTTCAATCTATGATAAAAACTGATCTTTCTGTATTTTTTTCCTCTAAATCCAGTAAAAGATGTAATATCTTCTTAATCACATTGAACAAAATTTAGCATTGTACTACTTTTCTTTATATATCCACTGACTTTAAAAACACGACTTTCTGGTTCAAGGACAAAGGGGATACTGAGACAGAGACTTTTCATAGAAAAGAGGTCGTAAAGTGCGTGTTAAAGAAATGCCTAAAGTACTGTACTTAAAATATTTTCACAAATTTCGAAAATAA
>CAKNYM010045792.1:5145-19395 GCA_932195095.1 Andricus curvator | reverse complement strand
ATTTTTGACAGAAACAGGTAGATCGCTGAAGAGGTGCGATGGGTCAGTGGGAAACTGTTGATTCTCCCTCATCCATCTCTCCCTCTTCTGTATTCTCCTCCTTGCCTCAGATAACAGCCGTATTTTGCCAACAATATGCTGCTTGATTGTCAGCAGCTTTGACTTGTTTAGTGTGTGATTCAAGATTCTTAGTTCTTGGGCGAACTTTCGAACCCTTTCCGTAAACGGTCTACCAGATGTTATGTAGTCAATCACACATTGAACACAGGACGCATTCTGTCTTGCCCATCCAATCTTCTTGTTCAGTTGATGCAAGCGTCTTTTGGTCTTTTGATCCATCGTTGGTTTCAGCCTTCGATTTGAATCAGCCAAAGTTCTCGCAGCACCATAAACTGAGCAATTGATGGCCCAGAGGTCGGACTCTTGCGAGATATCTCCACGAAGGAGGGCATCCATTTCAGCCAGATCTTGGGGCTTAGGAGGAACTTGCATGTTAATGTTCCTTCTAGTAATGAAATTGCGATCATCTCTCAGAAGGTGCATGCTTTCTGAGGTTGGTCTCAATGTCGCTTCCTCATCTTCGTCTGCAGCTTGATAAAGCAGCGGTTGGGGAAGCGCTCCGCGTACATGTCCATTTTTCCGGAGGTAGTCGGCTTGATTTCGCAAAGACTGATGCGAGACGTGCTGAAGCTCTGGGTGTTTCTGGCATCACAGAGTGTGCATACGCGCCATAAAGCCTCCGCGAACAGGGATAATGCTGGCATCGTAGCAGTCTAGCACGTCATCCCTGAGTCGATCCGTCCACTCAATGTGGGCGTTTCGCCGGTTCGTCGTCGTGTTTCCATCTATATTATTTTCAGCACCCCGAACTCTAGGCTGATCGACATTGTTTGCCGACCCATTGTCGGGTGCTCTGCGCGTTCGATTGTCTTGAACCGCATCTACAACATTTTGGTGTTTTGGTGGTTTCATTGTTGTTCCCACGAGCAGCTAGGGAAAGGGTTAGTCCATCCTTGTAGAGCCCCGCGTGCAAGGATAAGGCTGATACTCTGAGAGGTCGCCCGGTATCCCAGAGACACCGTTTGAAACACCTAACCCAGGTGTCATTCAGCTTTCGGCACGGTTGTTACGCCTTCGCTTAGGAGTTATTCCTTCTGGACAATCCCTGGACAATTGTCGGCGACTGCTTATTAACTATTGTAACCATATGCAGCAGAAACCCTTGGTACAGGAACCCTCTATCTGCAGCCGGTGTCATTTTTTAGATATCAGTTGCTCTCAGTGGGACCCTGCGGTGGTTGTTTAACCCTTATATTCATGAATTTAAAATGCATTCAGTAATCTTTAAAAATAATGCGTCAAGGGAAACGCCATCAGTTTAATTTTCGAGTTTTCAACCACCTTAAAGTACCTTTAAAGACTAACCCCCCCCCCCCCCCCCCCCGCTCTCTATCCTCACATGTATGTATACCATTAAGCCATTTCCCTTTCAGGGTAGGCGTGATACTACCCGATTCGGGTAGTGTTTCTAGGTGGATAGTTTTCTTGTAGTTATAAATAACTACAAGTTTGGGCTCACCACACCCATAATATGCCAAAAGCACGCAATATTCTCGAATGGTCACCCATCCAAGTACTAACCGCGCCCAACGCTGCTTAACTTCAGTGATCTGACGAGAACTGGTTTTTTCAGCGTGGCATGGCGCGATAATCTAAATTTTTATCAAGAAATGTCAGCATTGTTTGAAGTTTTGAGCTTTAAAAATTTTACTCCAGAAAAATTAATATAAATTGGTATGAAAGAAAAACTCATCTTTGGAATAGGCTTCAGGCTCTTCTATTTTCTTTACAGGTTCCAGGTTACACTTGAGTTACGCGGTTATAAATCTTTTATGAAGTTGCCTGTATGCAGAAACACAGTTTGAAGAAAAAATAATCAAACTGTAAAATTTGATATTTGGTTTCTTTCCTATCTTCGGATAAACGACTGACTCCTTGAAGAACTAGAGCCAGACTGATTTCACAGGACAATAGACCCTCGGATATGTAAAAAATCTTGAAATACTGTCAAGTCTTTGATTTATTGTAAGCAAATTCTTTAAAAAATGGATTAAAATATTATTATAAAATTCAGCTGAAACCAATAAATTAATCCCTCAAAACTCTCAGAAAGCTCTAACATGTAAGCATTTCCTAACAAATTTTGAAATTCCTTTGAAACCATTGAAATCAATCGAAAATTCCTACGAATAGAGAGAGGAAAAATCTTCAAATATTTGAAAAATTTAGGGAAAAAATCCATGAATTTACAATGCATTTAGGAATCTTTGAAAATAACGCGTCAAGGGAAACGTCATCAGTTTAATTTTCGAATTTTTAACCACCTTAAAGTATCTTCAAAGATTAACTCCTCCTCCCCCCCCCACCCTCTCTATCATTACATAAGCGCGATAGTCTAAATTTTTATCAAGAAATTTCATCATTGTTTGAAGTTTTTAGCTTTAAATTTTACTCTATTTATGAATAATTACATCCCTATGAAAAAAAATTTCATTTTGCAAGAACTCATTTTAAGTAAAAGGAAAGCAATTTTTTTTAAACTTTTCTAAATACACAAAATTGCACAACAGAAGTTTCTTTCTGAATAATTATATCCCTATCAAAAGGAATTTATTGGAAAAATCGATCATAGTGCCAGATCATAAAGTTTTTGGTTGACTAAGAATCGAACTTTTGTGAACGGCAAAAGAACCGAAAGCTAGAGAACGAACCAGAGTATATGGCTCAATGTCTCTGTTTAATACTTGAAAGTACATTTATTAAACCAATATAAACTTTAAAAAACCAAATTGCACAAGAAGGCTTGAAAAGAATGATGTTCTTCAAAAAACTGGTTTTTTTAAATACCAATACTCACGAAATTCAATTTATACAAAATAATTGCACAAAACGAGTTAAACTAAGAGACATATGTTCACAAAAAACACTGTAGAACGGCTCATTAGAGACAGATATATGACAATTGGAAAAAGAGGGAGAAAAAGAAAGAGACAGCCAAAACCACCTCTCTCTCATTTCTTTATCATTTACTCGTCTTTTTTATACTATCAGGGTACAACATGTTTCGAGGCCTTTTAGGCGTCCTCATCAGGGGAATTTGGTTAGGAAATGAATAGGGAATATTTATGTTATTCTCATATTAATTAAAAATGAAAATTGAATTTGAAGTTGATTATTAAGGAATTATTAACACCATTTATATTTTCATATTTAATATTACTGAGAATCGATTATATCTTAACATAGAAAAGTTGAAAAATTTTTAAAATTTAATTAAAATCTAAATTAAGCAATTTTGAGAATTTTTGCAGGTCATTTGAATTCTTTGCTGTAAGGGCAATCCATGCTTAGGAACGTCGGAGGGTTGGTTCCGCATTTGTGGTTGCTGGCTTCGTGCTGTGGGCAGCCTCGTGCTTCTCATCTGCAGTCTGTTGTTGTGGGGTTGTGGCGGTCGAGGTGCCGTCAAGACTTTTGTACGGAGACGTTCTCTGCACCACACTTCTGCTTCAAGTGCCTCCTGCAGAGCTTCATTCAAAGATCTTGGCTTTAAAGGTCGCACTTGATTGCTAACGTCTTCTCGGAGGTTCATTACGTATCTTCTGGTAGCAGATTTTTCCTCCATTTGTAGAGCTCGTTATAGGCACTTCTAAATCTTTGATTATAATTTTGCACGGTATCGTGATTTTGCCGTATAACTTCTAATCTGCTTCTAAAAGTTTCCAAGGTAATTGTAGTTGCTAAACTCGTCCTAAAGGCAATGTACAGATCGTCCTAACTGTTTATGGAACAATGTCTAATTGCCCTTTTAGCATGCCCAATTATTTTTTCAGTTATGATATAATCTAGTAGTAGATTCGGTTGAGAACATCTGAATTTCGCACGCTAAACAGTGTTGACGAAGTCGTGCACACCAACGTCATCGTGTCCGTTGAGAACTTCTATCGTGCGGATCCTTTGCCTGAGAGAGAGAGGTTCAAAGTTTTCTATCGCTACTCGTTGCCTCGCTCCTAGGTTGCCTCTCTGTGTGCTACCATGAGCGGGTGTCATGTGACGCGCACTTGTGTAAGTGAAGGAATTTGAGGGTTGCCTTCCTTCTGTGTTGCATCTGGGTGGCGTCATGCACGGATGTAAGCGGCTGGCTCAAATTCGACGGTTGTCTCGCTGCAACTGGCTTGTATCGGCTGTTAAGGAATGTGGCGGTTGGTCACTGGGCCCAAAAGTTCCTGTTGCGTGCATTGCTGTTACACTGCTGTTCGGCTCGCTTCTCGGTGTATTATTATGTGCGAGTGGCGTTGACTGGCACGTACCCGTTTTCCAAAGAATTCGGGGCTAGTGGAGCGGGCCGAATGGTTCTGCTAGCTAGTTCAGGTGCTGCTTCCTCGTCCGAAGATTAACATTTCCGATGGGATTCGTCCTCTGTTAGAAGGGCATTGCTGATCCTAGCGAGATCTGTTGTCTCGTTAGCTCTTTTTAAATTTTCGTCGTTCAAAATCCTCATGTCGGATCTCATGGTCCGTTGCAAATCCTCGATTAACTGTAATTCACTCAGGATCAGCAATAGTGGGTCCGTGGTTTCACTGTACAAATTTTTCCTAAAATCTTCTGATGACATGGTGGGGGTGGTTTTGAACAGATTGTCTAATCGGAGTGAACCGCTATTAGAATCCGAAGAAGTGTCTGTTTGTGTGTGGTATTGTGTGTTCAGATTTTCCCTATAGACGTGGAACGCCAGTTTGTCCTGATTGCGAGAGTCGGATGTAAGTGTCGCGAAACGCGTTACTAATTTTACAATATTTGGTATATTTTAAACCCTTCACTTGCGGGATCCTGACAGAACAATGCCTCAAGGTAAATTAAGAGTAGATCGTCGGTTTATTAGAGTAGATGAAAAGCGTGGAGCACCAACGTCGTACCTACTGACGCCAGCTTATTCACCGAAATATTTCCTCACTTAGCCTTATCGAAAACGCCGATGCAATTCAATCACCGTTCGCCGTATTCGAGAAGGACTTATCTACTGGGGAAATATCTGAACAAGATTCGTAACTATCTTAAAACTAAAACAATGCTTACTTTTTTTCTCCTTTAGTCTCGTTCCGTGTCAGCCAGGTAGATAGCAGTTGTACTTCGACGGCCGTAGACGTCCTGCTGCTATCCGGTAGTGGTCGTTGCCCGGGCTGCGAACAGAATCCGTAGAGTCTTGGTTCGAGTCGAAGATCCTCGTTGTTGGAAATTACTGGGGGTGTTCCGTAGATACTTCTTCCCCAGGATATCGTGAACGGGATCCCGGCAGGATCGCCAATTTTGTAATGGTATGGAAAATAATGGACCTTTTCTTTTTATAAGTGCCTGAACTGTGAGACAGGACTTCTTTATTGATTATCGATCTTTACTGCTAAGCGGTTGGAAGCAGACTGACTCCCTACACAAGGGATGCGTTAAGCAACCACGTCACGCTTAGGCCCATGCCTAGGCGAAGAAGTGGGGAGAATAGCCGATGCTGTTACGAAATTGCGTGTTAAAGAAATACCTAAAAGACGGTACTTAAAATATTGTCACAAATTTCGAAAATAAATTTCTTTACAACTTTATATATATCATTTTAGTAATATCGTTTTTAAGGGGATAGTCTGGTTACTGACACTTTTTTTAAAGCTGTTTTCGCGATTTAAAAAAAATAATAATAAAAGGCGATCATTTCAAATTTTTTATATGTTATTATTGACATCATCTAAAACTGTACGAATTTTTTTTTTTTTTTACAATATTTTATTTTTTTTACGGACAAAGTGAGCATCTAAAAAAAATATATGGCTGGCCCGGGTGATTGCGCCACTTCAGGATATCTGAATCAAAAAAATCAAATTGATTATTGTTCTGTAGACCTGTCATTCTGGCCTGAGCTAGGATCTTTCATTTTGAGTGAAAAATAACAAAATGGCAGACTTCTTAAAAAAATTCACATTTTTTTCTCGGAAATCGGGCTATAAATCAGAAAATAATGAATGGAAAAAGAAGAAAGAAACTAATAGGGAATATTTATATGTTATGTTCATATTAATTAAAAATGAGAATTGAAATTGAAGTTAATTATTAAGGTATTATTAACACCATTTATATTTTCATCTTTAATATATCTGAGAATTGATTGTATCTTAAAAGAAAAAATTTAAATACAATTTTAAAATATAATTAAAATCTCAATCAAACAATTTTGAGTATTTATTCGACAGTTAACCGGTTTGAAATATTTGATGCAATCAAATTCAAGAAAACTTCAATTTCAATCTATGATGAAAAATTATCTTTTTGTAATTTTTTCCTTAAATCCAGTAAAAGATGTAATATCTTCTTTCTAAAAATTCTTCTTAATCACATTGAACAAAATTGTAAAGTTTTTTAATTTTCCGTTATATATCCACTGATTTTAGAAACACGACTTTTTGGTTCAAGGACAAAGGGGATACTGGGACAGAGGCAAGTGTCTACACCCTAAATGTAAAAAAACCAGAGACCACAGATTCATAAAAAAGACATCGTAAAGTGCGTGTTAAAGAAATACCTAAAAGACTGTACTGAAAATATTTTCACAAATTTCGGAAATAAACTTTACAATTATATATATATATATATATATATATATATATATATAAATAATAATTAATATACATATATATATATATATATAAAATAAAAAATATATATATAATGCCAAAAATATGCCAAGGCACTTGCGAGATGGATGCAGAAAGCTGTCATCATTGGGTCGCTTCGTGTCCTCACGACACACGAGGATTTCGCCGGCCTGTCGTTGTGATTTCGTCGTTGCCTATGACCACCCATCTCACGGTTGTGAGACGTGGCCGTGGGTGTGATTTACCGCGGTGCTACTGGGGGCTATTGACATTTTTTGGATGGCAGTTGCTCTTAGTGGGACCCTGCGGTGGTTGTTTAACTTTTTTTCTTAAATTATATATATCATTTTAGTAATATGAAGAACATAATTCTTTTTGAGCCTTCTTGTGCAATTTTGTTGCCGCATTTGGTTTTTAAAAGTTTATGTTGGCTTAAAAAATGTACTTTCAAATATTAAACAGAGACATGTCATAAAGCCATAGACTCTGATTCGTTCTCTAGCGTTCGCCGCTTTTGCCGTTCTCAAAAGTTCGATTCTTGGTCAACCAAAAACTTTATGAGCTGACACTATGATCGATTTTTCCAATAAATTCCTTTTTATAGGGATGTAATTATTTAGAAATAAACTTCTGTTGTGCAATTTTTTTGTATTTGCAAAAGTTTAAGAAAAATTGCTTCCTTTCAGTTAAAATGAATTCTTCCAAAATAAAATTCTTTTTCATAGGGATGCAGTAGTAGTAGTATACCATTAAGCCATTTCCCTTTCAGGGTAGGCGTGACACTACCCGATTCGGGTAGTGTTTCTAGGTGGATAGTTTCTTGTAGTAAATAAATACTACAAGTGTGGGCTCACCACACCCACGGTGGGCCAACAGCACGCAGTATTCTCGAATGGTCACCCATCCAAGTACAAACCGCGCCCAACGCTGCTTAACTTCAGTGATCTTACGAGAACTGGTTTTTTCAGCGTGGTATGGCCGTTATGTAATTATTTATAAATAGACTTCTGTTGTGTAATTTTGTGCACTTACAAAAGTTTAAGAAAAATTACTGCCTTTTAGTTAAAATGAATTTTTAAAATATATAAAGAAAAATTTTGTATAGGAATGTAATTACGCAAAAACGGACCTCTGTTGTGTAATTCTGTGCATTTACAGAGGTTTAAGATAAATTACTTCTCTATAGTTAAAAAATAAAAAATAATTTATTTAAAATAAAAGGTTATATCATGGCATTCCGGTACAAGCTAAACACTGCAATAATGGTAGTCTGAGAAAGATGCTTTGAATAGTTTAAGAATATTCATCGAATACGTATACTGTGTATAGAAAACTACAATTATATTACATTTAGATTATTTAGGAGTTTTACTTTATTATTTATAAAAATAATCTTCAATGTTTCTGAAGACACTGATATAAAATATTTTTTCTTTCAATGTTTACTTGCAAATAAAAAATAAGAAAATCTTCTCGAAAACTATATTATTAACATGATATACAGTCAAACCTGGATTTAGCGTCGGTTTTGGGACTGACGGTCGGCCTCAATCCAGGCTCTCCGAACGTAAACAGTCAGGGGCGTACGAACCGTTCCGGTCGAATTTTACTGCGTGGTAAAAAATATTTTGATAATTGTTGTTATAATACGGAGACAAGGTAAACTAAATATTTAGCGGAAATAAGGAAGAAACTTTGCTGTTACACGTTCAAATAAATGTGTTTCCTGCTTACGTACATTAAAAGTTTGCGGGCCGTTGAGCATCTCGTTTAAAATGAGAGCTTTCTTTTGAATAATCTATCCAGATATTCTGTCACTCGCTTGAGATGTGAGATAGAGAGAGACGATCTGATTGTGTTCCAATGAAAGGTCTTTTCGTTGCGAAACGATAACATATATACATATAGTTATACATATAGTATAACATTTTTGATTAAAATTAATTGATATTCACTGCTCTTTTTCATAAACATTGTTCCAATAACTTCGAGATACTACTTCGCTATATATATTCGTGTGTCAGATGGCGCTGTTGTCAAGATCAAAGACTGGCGCATTCGATCACACGAAATAATCCGTTCGATCCCATTGGCTTCAGTTGGCTTATGGGATCAGAGACCCACTGTTGGTCGACGCGAGCTCGCCATTGCGCTTCGAGCGCACTGTCGCAACGTCATGACGCAGTTAGACAGGTAGGCTGTTCGGGCGCAGCACCTAACCACAACGCTCCTGTTTTGTCACGCCTGAGTGAGCACCGCAATCACCCCGCAACTTCTCTCACCCATCCCCGCGGCGTGGTGTCAATTCTCGGAAACGCTAAATAGAGGCTCGCTAAAATCAGGTTTGACTGTATATAAAATTGTAAAGAAATTTATTTTTTGCAACACCCACCTCAAAAGTTGACGTTTTCATGCTTCTCAATTGTGCCTAAAGGACCTTATTTGAGTTTCTATTTTTTTCACATTTAGGGTGTAGACACTTGTCTCTGTCTCAGTATCCCCTTTTTCCTTGAACCAGAAGGTCGTATTTTTAAAATCATTGGATATATAAAGAAAACTTTTCAAAATGTTTTAAAAATTCTTCAGTGTAATTAAGAAGAATTGTTAGAAAGAAGATATTACATCTTTCACTGGATTTAAGGAAAACATTACAAAAAGATAAGTTTTTATCATAGATTGAAATTAAAGTTTTCTTGAATTTGATTTCATCAGATATTTCAAACCTGTTGAGTGTCAAATAAATTCTTAAAATTGTTTGATTCAGATTTCAATTAAATTTTAAATTTTTATTTGAATTTTTTCTTTTAAGATACAGTCAACTCTCAGAAATATTAAAAATATAAATGGTGTTAATAATTCCTTAATAATTAACTTCAAATTCAATTCTAATTTTTAATTAATATGAGCATAGCATATAAATATTCCCTATTAGTTTACTATTAAAATTTCCCTGATGAGGACGCTTAAAAGGCCTCGAAACATGTTGGACCCTGGTAGTATAGAAAACACGGATAAATAATAAAAAAATAAGAGAGAGAGGTGGGTTTGGATGTCTCTTTCTTTTTCTCCCTCTTTTTTCAATTTTCATATATCTGTCTAATGAGCCGTTTTACAGTGTTTTTGTAAACATATTTTTCTTATTTTAACTCCGTTTGAGAAATTATTTTGCATGCATTGAACTTCTTGAGTATTTGTTTTTTAAAAACCAGTTTTTTGAAGAACATAATTCTTTTTAAGCCTTCTTGTGCAATTTTTTTCCTCAAAAATTCGATTCTTGGTCAACCAAAAACTTTATTATTATGATCATCAGATTTCCTTGCATTTGCTTGTGTCTTTCGATAAAGACGAAAGTAGATCACCCGTCGATAATGAATACGCACATGAATGCGGAAATTGTTCATTAATTGATGAATTATTATTATTTATTTATATGATAATCAATTTACTGATCATCATATGGCCAACAGCCATACTACGCTGAAAAAACCAGTTCTCGTCAGATCACTGAAGTTAAGCAGCGCTGGGCGCGGTTAGTACTTGAATGGGTGACCATTCGAGAATACTGAGTGCTGTTGGCACATCGTGGGTGTGGTGAGCCCACACTTTTAGTTATTTACTACAAGAAACTATCCACCTAGAAACACTACCCGAATCGGGTAGTGTCACGCCTACCCTGAAAGGGAAATGGCTTAATGGTATACTACTAATTACTTCATTAATTCGTAAATTAGTTAATTAACCAATGAATGAATTAATGAATTACTTGATATTACTTGATTATATAATGTTTAATTTATCAATCACCAATGAAGTAATTAATTAGTTTATCCGATGTGTGATTATCTGACTCCTAGCATTTGCTTTTGTTTTTCGATAAAGACTCAACTAAATCACCCGTCGATAATGAGCACGGACATGAATGCAGTAACCGTACTACCTGTTAAAATCTCTATAATTACGCATAAAATGGCTCCATTAAATTTTAATTAGCTAAATCAATTTAATGATATTTAAAAAAAAAATTAAAAAAGATTAGGAAAATCGGTCTATGGTCTTCTTTATTGACAATAATATCTATCTTTTCTTAATCGTCTCGTCACTGCCTAATCAACGTAAGGCAGCATATCAAAAAAAAAACTTAATAATTTAATAAATTTTCATTTCTCTCAACCGGTTATAATCGTGTAACAATAGGAAGGTCGGGTGAGTTATGACAGACAGTCACTCCACTAGTCCAGACGCCAACCCCATTTCCGTCGGTTCGGCGAGGTCCATTCGTGAGAAACAATAGTTGTCCAAGCATTTTTTCGCTCACATGAATATTTATGATACAAAGTCAATTAACGTATAAAATGAGTGACAACAAATACTTTCATCAATAACCAAAAAAGTATTTTATGAATGAAAAAAAAAGTTACACTCTTTTAAAAGTACTCACTGAAATACACATTTTTGTGATGAACACTGTTCCTCTAAAGTTAATAATTTTCAAGATAACACAGCTTTTGTTATACATAAGTCATTTTATCGCGTTACAACAAATAGTCATTTTTCATTGATCGAATTAGCGTTGGAGAAAAAATCTGCCCGCATCGCGGGTACAATCTCATCGAGCGCTCTGCGCGCGGCTCGCTTCGCTCGCAAGTTTCAGCGCTCCTAGGGCGCGCACCTGTTGGATCTCGCGCTTCGCGCTCGATAATGTATTCACCTCGCGCTGCGCGCTCGAACACATTTGTCGTCTAGGTTTTCACAATTCGTGTGCTCGCTATTGCGCGTTTAGCGGGCTAATACTCTCTTAGTAAGCTTCATCGTTATGACCTGCTTTTGGTTTAATTATGTCAGTTTTACATAAAAGAAGAACTAATTTACTTAAGGTTCTATCGACCTTAAGGAACACATTCTCATCACGACACTCGCGCTTCGCGCTCGATATTTGGTTTGATCATCATGTGAACCTCGCGCTTCACGCTCGTTTCTGTTCATCGTATAATAGAAACCCAAAAGTTTGAGCGCGCTTGCTGCGCGCAATGTGGTCGTCGCGCTTCGCAACGACCATATGTTATGTTCAATGTTCTTCAGATAAAAATGACTAAAGTTGTATTTGACTTAAAATGAATAAGGTAATTCCTTTACTTCAGCGTATATTTCCGTATGTTTGTAATAAATCCTACAATCAGAAAGATTTTTTTCCAACTATCTGAAGAGGGGACAAAAAAATTATTTAAGTCGTTTTTGGAACATATATCTTGCTTTTTCATTCATAATCAAATCGACCCCTTGAATACCATGTGATTCCCTATCTACTCCTGACCATATTTCAAAACCGCCTTTCAACACCCCATTCTCTATGTTTCTACTTTTGCATCCCTTTTTCTTTGTCTCAGGCACACATAAAATATCTAGTTTCCTAGCATGCATAGTTTCTCGTAGTTCTTTTACGTTAAGATCATTCACTCCTCTAACATTCCAAACACCCAGTCTCCATTCATCGCCTGAAACTCGAACTTTACGTTTACCGTGTGTATGCATTTCGTCAATCAAAGTTTTAGTCCATTCCGAGACTACTTTATTGTTTGGATTGTTCATGTTTAGATTGTACACCCAACTACCACCTTTATGCGCGAAATTTGTTTTGTCAGTCGAAATCATGTCCAAGTTAAGTAGTGATTCGTCGTATAGTGGAGAGTCCAGTTCTAACGTCAGTCCCACCAAAAGTTTTGTTAGGGGGGGGGGGGCGAGGACAAGGAATGGAAACCGAGAGAGTCGCAATTGGTTGATGTTTTATGCTGAGAAGGTCACCAGCCTTCAGCAGCGTTGTATTAGATAGGAGTAGATAAACTGAGCCGCTTCTGGCTATAGATTCCTGTTACCGACATGTTACCGACCTTCTGGAAGATTCAGAGTTGATGACGTTATCGGTATTATTCTTTTAGAGGCAGCAAACGAATGTTGTTTGTCACTTGTTTTCAAATTTCGAGCGACATTTTTTTCCGAGAAGGGCATCCGGTGTTTGAGCGGCTCTTTCTTTGATATTGTTAATTTACGTTTGATAGGAGAAATATGATTTTGTTTTTGAGATTCTTTCTAAAGCCGAAATGGCATATTAGATAAAAGCCGTCTTTGATTATCTGAGTAAGCTTAATTTTTATCAGCTAAGGCATCCATGGTATTGTATAACATGATGTGTAACAAAGGTATGTTTGGCACTTGTTTTTAAATTTCGAGCGACATTTTTCTAAGAAGGGCATCCGGAAGTTGAGCGGCTTTTTCTTTGACGTTATCAATTTACGTTGTATAATTTTTAGAAATATAATGTTTCACTCATCTGACCTCATCTCTTTGATATTACTAATAACAAATCCTTTGGCGGTATTGCCTTTAATATTGCTGACAAGCGAATGGTTTAAACATTTTAGAACTACGTCATAAGTATGGGAGCTTGTCTTTGATTTTTTAAATTTAAAGTAAATGGCATATTAGATAAAACTTGGCTTTGATTATCTAAGTAAGCTTAATTTTTATCTGCTTAGGCATCCATGGTATTTTATAACACGATGTGTAACACAGGTATGTTGTTTTGTCACTTGTTTTTAAATTTCGTGCGATATTTTTCCAAGAATGGCGTCCGGCGCGGCGATAGAGTGTCTCTTTCTTTGATATTATAAATTTACGTTGTATCATTTTTAGAAATAGTTCTTAGCTTTTGTTGAGGTGACGTACTGTTTGTCTGAGATTGTTCACCACGAGATTGATTTTTTTCAGTTGACCACCTGACAAACATTGAGAAAATTCTGCAGCTGCAGTGGTTCATGTCCGTGCTAAGTTTATAGAATATTTTTTTGATGGCATCATCATATGATACTGCTCAATTGTGAGAAATGAATTTTACGTGTGTCTATAGACACGTCGATTATAATTTAGAACCTTCTAAAACTTGAAGATAATAAAGATGATATTAATCAAATTAAAAAAAAAGAAATATTCAAAATTTAATTGAATAGTATAGGTATATATGAAAGGAGTCTAAATAAATAAACCATTTCTTATGGTAGGTCATATATTCAGGATCTTAAAGTCTGTATCCCCGTGTCGAGTTTCGAGCGTGAACGAAAGATGAGATATGTGATTGAGAGCTCTTTTATTTAATGTTGAAGCATTATTAGAGTTTGTGTTCTAAAAATCTACGTCACTATCTAGAACTTAATAATATCTAGACTTGTTTAGCCGTGTTGATTTTAGAGATCTTGATGCACTGGTTGTTCACTAAAATCAGATGTAATGAACCAATGTTGCGTTTTCAGCGATGTATGAAATAACTTATATTGAATGCTTATTGCAATGGTGTCATATTAAATTTTAAAAAATGGTTTCTAATTTTGTCTGATTCACTCATGACCCCTTTGATGCGCGCCTTTGATGTGCTCAAATGTTCGTTTACTTTTATTGGAAATAATTTATTATTGAAACAGAATTATAATGCATATTTTAAATTGCAACTGCAGCAATATTTATGAGTAAAATAGAAATCCGGGGAAAATATTTCTTTCATTTGAAC
>CAKNYM010045788.1:0-19505 GCA_932195095.1 Andricus curvator | reverse complement strand
AAAAAAAAAAAAAAAAAAAAAAACATACCCTGAAACTTCAGTTTCAGGTCAGCCCTGAAGAAGTGAACTGTAAAGTTCACGAAACGTTGGCAAGATTCGTAGTTTCGCACACGATTGAAACCTGAAAAACCCCCTTCAAATTTAGATGCAGATGTTCGTAAATTCTTGATAAAAAAGATTGCCTAATTATCACAAGCTGAGCTTGGTTAAGATAGCCTCATTTTTTAATAAGGCTAATAATTCATACGAAAATATCTCACAAGCACGAGGCATACGTATTTATCAAGACAAGATCAAGAAAATAGATTATATTTCACAAGATAATAAAATAATAAGCCCCAGAATAACCTTCAGCTGCGCAGTTACCAAATTCTTTATCAATACAGTTACCAGATATTCCTCAGAAAAAATGACGATCCATCATACACTTGTTCTATCATTGGCGATTATTTTCAACTGTATTGGTGAATATAATAATATAGCAATATACTTTAATTTATAAACATTTTGTTTAGAATTCCACAAAAAACAATTTGTCTGACTTAATTTGCAATTGCGCAATATATCCTAGTTTGAATCCCTGTAAACGCTTTCAAATCCCTGGAAATCATTTGAAATCTTTGAATTCATCAGAAATCCCCTTAGATTTTCAGAGTACTTGGAAACCCTTTGATATCTTATGAAATCCTCGTGCTCGTATATTTTTTCTTTGCACTTGAAATGCTTTAATGAAACTTCATCAAAAACATCTCATTTAGATCTCAGTATTTGTATGAATCTTCATACTCTGAATTTTCTACGGAATTAAGTTTGTATAGTTAAAGATTAAATTGCTCAAAGCTTTTTAGGCTTTGAGATGCACATTCTCATCGTAGCACTCGCATTTCGCGCATGATTTTCGACTAATACTTTCTCATTTATAAATGATGAGAATGTAACAAATTATAAAAAATGTGTATCTCTTTATTACGAATATGTTATTTTTCACGAATAAAACCAAAACTACGAGTGCTATCAAAAAGTGATCTCGAACAAAGTTGTTTATGTGTTTTGGATGCAGAATTTTTGTTTATTAATTTTTCTCGTAGCTTGTGGCGTTTTTTTCAAAAATTTAATTTTTTTTCTTTTCAATGATAAGGTCCAATTGCCTGATGATAGGTTCTCTCGGAGCATAGTGGTAATACTGGATGATGGTTAGCGTTTATATATAAACTGTGTACTTGATTCAGGTAGCTCGATAAGCTTCATTAAAATTTATTGTATGCGTGATGAAGTTATCAAAAGAGCCATCGAGTTAGACCCACGATACGCGGGTATAAACCAGTCAAATCTCTCGGTATCAGGTAAAATACACGTTAGCATTGTACTCGGTGATAAAACTTGCAGTGACGTCAAGCTTTTGGTTGTGCCGAATGACACAATGAAGCCATCTCTGGTTTTAGAACGCGATGTTTTCAATAAATTGGGACTGGCACTTGCAAAACTAGAGAACAAAAAAAGGGTCTGATAATTTGAAAATAGAGTTAAAGAGTTTAATAATATTGACACTGATTTTGTGATGAATTAAATCAAAGTTTCTAGAAAAATTTAAAGCAGAACATATAGAAAGCGTGTAACCACAGCTTACGGTGAGCAAACTGTTGGTAAATCACAGTGCTTTGAGTAGTTTGCAAAATTCAAAAGTGGCGATTCTTACGTGAGAAAGGAAGAACGTGGAAGACCACCAAAAAATATGAAGACAGCGAACTGCAAGCATTGTTGAATGAGGATGATGCTCAAACGTAACAACAACTCGCGGATCAATTAAATGTGACATCGATTTCAAGGCCAAATTGCTATGGACGGAAGAAAATGCTCTGTGTTTGGCAGAATCAGAAGGGTGCCATCTATTATGAGCCGCTAAAACCTAAAGGCTCGATTGCCATTTTGATTTCGATTCAACTCTTATAGGGACTGAATATAATTTTGCTTGTCCCTCAAGAGAATTATCCAAAATTAGTCATTTATGATCTTCAGGAATTTTTCAAAATTTTAAATATTTTAACAAAGGATCAAGAAATTCTTCAGGGTTTCGCTTTTGATCATCTTCAAATTTAGGAGGTTTTATGTCAATATTAACCACGCTAGGCCTTCAATTACTGGATTGATCAGATTTCCGGTATTCCTCTGTTTCGGTGCTTCCTCCTGTAACCGAGCTATTTCGTCACGTTGAGCTTCGTCCTGTGTTTGCAAACGAGCGAGCTGCTGACGCAATTGCTCGCAATTGTTTGGGCGCCAAAATGTGACGATTTTCATGATTTTCCAAAATGTTGTTAATGTGATTTGATGGAGTTAACTACTTGTTTAAACATGTAAAGTTTAAAATTTAAATTCCTTGTTTATTCAAGATTATTGTATGTCAATTATCAGTATATCATAATAAATGTCTAATAAACTTAAGAAAAATAATTAGGCGATTTATAATACGCTAAAATTCATTCACACCAACATTGTACAACGTTTTGAAGACGTTCATGAATGATACACAGAAATCGAAATTATCGAATCATAAAGAAAGTCTGAGCTTTGCGATTCGATTCAAATTCAGTCAAGGTATAATATAAAACAATAGCTAGTGTAAAATTCTGATAAAATTCAGCGAGAAAGTCATACCAAATTATTTAAGGTGATGATCAAATTTTAAATTATTTACGATACAAAATACCTTGATGATGGCGCATCGATGATGATGAGGAAAGACACCTTCATTTAAATTCGCATGATTGATCGAACAGAATTTGAAGTTCGTCCTTCTGATCAACTATACCTCACGATAAAAATTTAAAAGCATTGTTGATGAACAAACAAAAACTTGTTTTTTTTTTTTTTTTTAGTTTTTCCATAACATGTCTTAACTATTCACGAAAGCTATTTCGTTACCGCTACCGTTCTAATTTTAGGTTCGAACTACAACAACATTTAAGATTTAAAATTGCGTTAATCGTGCAACTGATTTAAAAATACGAAAAAATTTTCCTGGAACCGCAATCTATCTTACCTCACATGCAATAAAAAAATGTAATCCTCTGTGTTTTGTTGCAGAGTTAAGTTCACAGTCGGAACCTCCATCGAATAGTGACTCTATTCGTGATATTTCTCGTACGGGAACTTCTGATGCACCTGGCAGGTCTCCTCCTCCTGTGAGGTCCAGATCCAGGTCTCCTCCTGCCGTTCATTTTCCAACAGACACCTCTTCTTCCCGAAGGCCTTTTCTTCTTACCAGGTGCACGAATCCACCCACCGAGCTTCCTTCTAATCACGGACCTGGAAATGATCTCGATCAACTACCATTTATTCGGCTTACCAGCAGAAAGAATCCGCACTGGGTATTCGAACTTCGAAGATACACTTTTCCTAACGATAAACGACTTATGTTGAGAGTAGCACGTAATACCTATGAGGCTGTGCTATCCCAAGAACAAATTGTTTTATCAACATCCAATGGTGTAGTCTTTGCAATATTAGAGAGTCCTGACATTTTTGCTGGAGTCTATTTCTATCATAGAAATAGTATGAGGCGTACAAAAATAAACATAGAAAGCGGAACGTTCACCGAAATGACCCCAGAAGAAGTTAATGCTTCTCCAGTAGGGATTGGTTATAAAATCAGAAAAAATTTTCTAGTAAAGAAAAACATTTAATTCATAAAAATCAGAAAACAAAAAAGGTGTCAAGTAAAAATCAGATTTTCAACTAACTCCTATCCTGCTCATTAGAGAACCAATATGCAACAACCAAAAAAATGAGGAAGAAAAAGGAAAGTCAACCAAAACCACCCTTAACTATTTTCTTATCCTTTCTCTATATTTTTTATGTCATCAGCGACCAAAATGTTTCGAATCCAATTTAAACTATCATTATAGATCATACATCGGTGAACCACTGGTAGGAAGAATAGAAACTCACTGTAATAAAAATGCACATAATACCTGAAATTAAAAACATAATTATTATTATAAAAAATTATTTGGTGTGATTTTCCATTTCTCGGTAAAAATTGATTTGAAAATTGTGACTTGAGATTTTAGTCGTCGAATCATTGTTTCAGAATAACTCATTATGCATATAATATATGTATTGAATAATAAAGACGACGTAACATATCATTTTCTTACCTTCTGCCTAATGTCATCCCGGTAACTCATTTGTCCGTTTACACTTACACTCGCTTTAATTCCTTCATATGTTGCTTTAATTGCTTTTGAAAACCAACTGTTCACTTCATACTATTCAGACCTTTCCAAAGTTCTATGATCTGTCACAAGCTGAAAATCTGATCCGCACATAATCATTCTGTCATAAATCCTCGTTTTAGTTCTCAGATCTGTTCTGTACTTATGTCCATCACCTTACCAATAAGCATTTTGCTAACCGTTTTGCCTGCTGTATCATGAAACTGATAGCTCTATAATTAGTGACGATAGATTGCTGATAGACGGCCACGCAGCAAAAATTCTTTTCTCGTGAGCTCCGAAGTTTACTGCGAAGCTTTCCCCAATTGTACACTGAGCAAATCATTGATAGTTTAGAATTAGAAGAAAGTTATAGAAAAAATAATAACAACCACAATGATTATTATCTACATGTCTTCAGGGAACTTAGATCTTCTACAAAATATACGATTCAAGAATTCCAGGAATTATAAACTATACGGAAATCGAGCTTTCTACGCAGCAAAATATTGTAGACGCATTTGCAAATTTATTTAATAAAGTGTATAGACCTCCTACACAGCTTCGTGTGGGTTTCATTGCGAAACCACGAAAATATCTCTGTGATTATAGTCAGATTACTAAATTTCATATATCCGATAATATGAAAAAACTGTATCGTAAATTTGCTGTTGGTTTAATCATATTCCTAGCTGCCTTGTTATGAAATGCGCCGACTCTCTGACCGTCCCATTACATACAATTGCGAGCCTGGCTTTATCATTGGTCACCTTTCCAAAACAATTCAGGAAGGCACATATCTGCCCTGTGTTTTAAAAAATGGGACAAATCTCTGGTAGCTAAGTATAGACCGATTGCAATACTGTCAAACTTCTCCAAGGTTCTGGAGATGTGCTTGTGTGATATTCTAGAAACATACATACTACCTATTTTATTAACATCGCATCACGGCTTTTTACCGGGAGATCAACGATCTCAAAATTAGTATCTTTTGTACAAATGATTCAGAGCTTCCTACTCAGTAACCGTCGAGCACATGTCATATACACAGACATGTCAAGGGCTTTTGATTTCATGTGGATTAGGTTGTTATTATAAAGAATGTGTGACCTTACGTTTATTATGTAAATGAAATTGTAATCTTGGTAAGTGTTTTTATTTTGTTCTCCGCTGATGATTTGAAACTGTTTTTTCCTGTAAATACCAAGGAGGACTGCGTTACACATCAAGAAAATCTAGATATTTTTGTTAATTGGTGTGCTAATAACTCATTAGATCTCAATGCTTCTAAATGCCAAGTTGTGTAGTTTACTCGCACATCTCAAAACGTTAGCTTTGATTATATCATTAATTGATGTAACTAAGAGAAAGTAAAATTTATTCGTGATCTGGGACTATATGTTGATGCTGCTCGATGACTTGATAAGAGAAGCTAATAGATTCTTAGGGTTGATTATGAGAGCCGGCGATTTGTTTAAAAATCCGTTTCCGCTTAAATCACTTGTCTATGCATTCGTTAGGTCTAAACTCGGATATGGCTCTGTAGTTTACAACCTAAAAACTGAATATCTCTCAAAAGCAATCGAAAAACGTGATTAGAAATTTTTTAAATCCCTTCACTGGATGACTCGTGGAGAATTTTTGCCACCAGGTACGAATTACATTGACCTGTGTGAAAGGTGTAGTGAATGGTCCCTTTACGACTGCAGAAGGCTGTGATACCGTATTTTTTTTAAATGGCCAAGGGATACATCGATTGTCCCTACTTGTTGTCTAAAGTTCCATTCAACGTATTGGCATATAATACAAGATCTGCACTAATTTACGTGTCAATAAATTGCTTTGTGACAGCTATAGCAAATTATATAGCCAAAATATAATAAGCTCTACAATGTCAATGAAGCTTTCTTATGAATTTTGTAATAATCTTGTAACTGTTCTGAGGATTGTTGGATTAGTTAAGTAAATAAGTGAAATAAAATGAAATTAGTGTAGTTAGCTTCACCATTTTTTCCCATGTCACCGTTCTGAAGCATTTCAGTGGAAATAACATCCACACCTGCAGTCATACCGTTCTATAAATTCCTAATTTCAAGCTCAATGTTGAAGATATTCATCCTATTTCGCTACATTTAACAGGATTTTCTAACGTATATTCTCCTATGTCGCAGTTATTACACTGTGAAAAATTTCGGGAATTTCCCCCACTTTTCAGTGAGGAAAAATACACATTTTCGTTGGGAAAAATCCCTAAAATTCCCTAAAATTTAGGAAATCAGATGATACCTAGAATTTTTGGGAAAATTTGCCTAAACATATGTTAGTTCATACAAAAATGTGGGAATATTTCTTTTAATTTGGGGAATTGAATGATTCCTACTGAATGTAGAGAATCGTTCCAAAAATGTTTGAGTTTCCACGTAGATTAGGTCAATTTTCTAAAAATTCTTGAAGTTTCACCGAATGTTCGGGAAGATGTTTGCTCGAAAATATTTGATGAATTAGCACAATACATTGAATAATTTCACACATTTTTTTGGCGAAAAGATTGATTAATGTTATAGTCATCTCAAAGATTTAATTTTATAAGTTGTTGTTGTTCGTGTTAGAATGCAATGAATGATTTGCATGTTAACTGCAAAAAATTGTATCTATCGTTTTTAATTGAAATTTTTTTGCAATGCTTTTCTCCTAATAAGTGTTAGTACTTAAATCTTGCTGCTCTGAGCCGGTGGTTCAAGAAAAAATCCGCCAGGGCGCGATGTGCCGCTTCTCTCGAAACAGAAATGTCGCGTCGCGTGTTCAAGAGAGCAGTCGATGCAAAGAAAAGCATACTTACCTTGAGCAGAGGCTACCGTGATCAACAACGCGGATCCTTCAGGGCAAGGCTCTTCCATCGCTACGGTCGAGCTCACCCTTGCTTTTTGATTAATATTCCATACATTTTTGGGAATTTTCCCTACATAAATTTGAAGACAATTCTCGAAATTTGAAGAACTATTATACACATTATACAATAGCATACGGAATATTCCGCATTAAATCGCGGGGAAAATTCACCACTTTTGCTTAATATCCAAAAAAAGTTTAGGGAGGGTTCCCTAAATAATGAGTATCAATATTCACAGAGTTTTAAGCAATATTCCACAAATTTGAGGAAATTCTCCCTACATAAAGTTCGGGAAAATTCCCGAAATTTCAGGTACTATTACAAAATAGCGTAGGGAATTTTCTCCATCAAATTTTGGAAAAAATATACCACTTTTTGGTTAATATTCCACAAGAATGTCTGGGGAATTTTCCATACTAAACTTTGGAGAAAATCCTCACAAATGTGTGGAAATTAGCGTCAGCACAATTTTGGGGAATATTCCCCAATGAAATATTTACAGTGTATGTTCCATAACTTCCCCTTCATATAATTTCTGAAAAAAGTCGAATACAAATTCTTTCACTTTGTAAGTATCCCATACAATGTTACCATCAGTATTTTCAATTACGACTAACTCTGCATTACTACTTCCTTTCCTAATCTTCTTGATCGATTTATGAAATCCGATTGCTTCGTCTCGTTAACCGCGACCCGGATTCCATCATTTCACCAAACATCTCCGATAGAAAAATATTCCACATAGTTTGGCTGCATCAGTTTGCAAGAATAAAGAAAAATATTGATTAACTATTATAATTTACGAATTAATTCATTTGTTCAGTTTGTCAACATTGAAATTCTGTGTATGTACAAATTTTGCTTCTTAAATTAAAATGATTAGACTTGAAAAAGCGTGATGCAAAATTTGAAAATGTCTAATTTTTAATGACTTAGTTTCAAGAATCTGATTTCAGAAAATTCTTTTTTTAAACGAGGTTTGAAATTGTTTAATGTTTAAAGATTCAAGTTTGAATTAATTTATTCTTGAAACTTCCAAGTTGAAATCATATAATACAATTTAAAATTCTCCAATTTTAAAATATGAACATGACATTGAATCTCTTTAATACATTAATCGCATTGTTTAGGTTTAGAAAAATCCATCTGGTCACTTTGCATGTCATTTGAAACTACATGATATTTTGCCACAGCCTAATTTCGTGTGGGGCGGACCTCATACAAATTAAAAAAATACCTGCACTCTGAAGTGCCAGTGTGAATTATGAATGAACTTTAACCTATGGATGATTATTGGTACTCGACGTGTAGGGATATTGTCTATTACCATCAGCGAGTTGATCACGTTACATCCGTTCCATGTTATGGGGCGAAAGAAGAAGGCGAAAGTCGATATTCTGTTCTCGACCTGCGCTTCGTGAAGATTTTTTCAATAACCACTTTCTCATTAATCATAAGTGTTATAAAATCTCAAAGCAAAAGCGAAACCTTGGCGAAACGTCCAGACAAATGCAATTACTTCCAATGAAGTCGGATGGAGCCGCCGGTTATGACTGGTTCTAAATAAATTGATACAGTGATTCTGAGCCCACGTTCATGAAAGAAAAATTGTCACAGGCCCACACCCAGTGAAGTAGTGTCATCTGGCTGCATATATACTCATGCCGGAGGACTTGAAGGTAATTTTTCATTCCAATAATTTTTCAAAGAATTTGTTCACAAGAATTCAGAAATTTCACAATATATCAAAGATTTGTAAATACTCAAAAGTATTTCCAAGATTTTAAAAGAAGTTTTCAAGATTTCAGACTATTTATAATGATTTGAACAAATTTTCAATGAACATGAAACTTTACCGTCCCAAATTGTTTATGTGCGCATTTGAAAACTAGTCTATTCTTGCGCGATTACTTTCCTGTTCACGAACAATTTAATTCACTTTTACTCAGAAAAGTAGCACAAAGCGGAAGGTTAAATTGCAAATTATCAAATCGCAGGAATCTTCCAAGACAAGAAGCAAAATAATTGAGGCAGCTGTTCGAGATGAGTATGTTAAGTATTATTAGTTTTGAAGATAAAAGAAACCTCAGATTTTGAAGTTCAGGTGATTCTCCTAGGAGATATAAACGGATGGGTCGGCATCCAACGTCAAGGTAGAGATACAGAAAGCGTGCTAGGTAATCTTAGAGATCCAAGAAAAAATTATAAAAGGGAAACATTAATTAGCTAATGCTTAGAAGAGGGCCTCTTTATTACAAATACTTGGTTTCGACATAAAATGATCCACATGTACACCTGGTGTAACGAAAATAACCACAGTATAATTGACTTCGTTATTGCGGACGAAAGACTAAGAGAACTAGTAAAAGATACAGGAGTCATGAGAGGTTCTGAATGCAAGACTGATCGTTACCTTGTGGTCTCTAAAATAAACTTAGGTCAGGCATGGAGAAGAAAGTGAACCAAAAAAACGAAACAAGCGCGGATCAAGATCAAAAATTTACAGAAATCGGAAGTGCGAATAGATTTTCAGAATAAGATAAACGAACGCGTAGATAGGGCAACTTGGGAGGTGCTTATAAGCAATAAAGATATAGAGGGCGCATGAACTATGTTATGGGATATCATTGTTAAAACTGCGACCGAAGTGTGTGGTACGGCGGTTGTAGGATCACAGGTTTTAGCGATGAGGAGAGAAATAGACATAAAAATGATTACAGATACAAAAAGAGGAAAGGTAAACGACTAGTCAAGGAAAGTAAAGATAAAATCAGAAGAGGAGAAAATACAAAACGACTTTGAAGAAAGCAACAAACTGATATTCAAATCTATGAAGGAAAGTCAAAATACAGAGTTTGTTAGCATGAGAAACATCAAATTTGAAATGCTATATGATGCAGACGGGGTATTAAACGCTCTGAAAGATTGTTTTAAAGAACTATTAGGAGATGAAGCCATAGAGCTCCGGAACTGCGATATAGAACACAATGAATCAGAAAGCTCAATTGCAAAAATTTGTGGCACTGAGGTTAGGCATATTAACAAAAACTTGAAAAACGGCAAGGCTGCTGGTGTAGATAGTATTCGTGCTTAAATGCTTAAATACGGCGGCGAGTACATACCTCACAGGTTGTGCAAATTGATAAGTTTATGTATCGAGATGGGAGAAGTTCCAGATGACTGGAAAAGGGCGATTATCGCCCCAATATTCCAAATAAAAGGAGATAAAAGACAACTGCAATAATTACAGAGGTATCAGCTTATTAAGTATCGTAAGTGAGGTCCAGGTCCAGGTTTCCTCCTGCCGTTCATTCGTATACCGACATCTCTTCTTCCCGAAGGCCTTTTCTTCTTACCAGGTGCATGTTTCCACCCACCGAGCTTCCTTCTAATCACGGACCTGGAAATGATCTCGATCAACTCCCATTTATTCGGCTTACTCGCAGAAAGAATCTGCACTGGGTATTCGAACTTCGAAGATACACTTTTCCTAACAATAAACGACTTATGTTCAGAGTAGCACGTAACATCTATGAGGCTGTGCCATCGCAAGAACAAATTGTTTTATCAACATCCAATGGTGTAGTCTTTGCAGTATTGGAGAGTCCTGATACTCTTGCTGGAGTCTATTGCAATCATATAAATGGTATAAGACGTGAAAAAATAAACATAGAAAGCGGAACGTTCACCGTAATGACCCCAGAAGAAGTGAAGGCATCTCCAGTAGGAATTGGTAATAAAATCAGAAAAAATTTTCTAGTAAAGAGATACACTTAATTCATACGAATCCGGAAACAAAAAAGGTCTCAAGTAAAAATTAGATTTTCAACTGGCTCCTATCCTGCTCATTAGACAACCAATATGCAACAACCAAAAAAATAAGAAAGAAAAAGGAAAGTCAACCAAAACCACCCTATTACTATTTCCTTATTCTTTCTCTATATTTGTTATGCCATCAGCGACTAAAATGTTCCGAAGCCAAATTGAACTATCAAATTATTTATCATTGTACTACTGGTATGAAGACTAGAAACATATGTATCAAATAATAAAGATGACGTTACCTATCATTTTCTTACCCTCTGCCTAATGCCATCCCAGTAACTTAGTTGTTTGTTTACACTTACACTCACTTCAATACCTTCGTGTGTTGCTTTTATTGATTTTGAAAACGAACTGTTGACTTCATATTATTTAGGCCTTTCCAAAGTTCTATGATCTGCCTCAGGCTGAATATCTGATCCGCACATGATCTTTCTATCATAAATCCTCGTTGTACTTCCCAGATCTGTTCTGTACTCATGTCCATAACCTTACCAATAAGTATTTTGCTAATCGTTCTGCCTGCTGTACATATCAAACTGCTAGCTCTATAATTAGAGCTGATTGATTGCCGATAAAGGGCCACGCTTTTTAATTAAATTACATGAAAGTTACGTTTCCTAAATTTCTCCTTGCGAAACTATTTCTATATCTGAAAACATTTTAGAAACAATATATGTCAAAAATCGAATTCGAAAATTCAATTTTTTGAAAATAATTCATCATTTATTTAAGTAATGTCAGTGTAACCGTTATTACTATATATGTCAGTGTGACACCTTATAAATTTTTGTTCTTAGATTAAAATGATTGAGCTTCAAAGAGCGTGATGCAAAATTTGAAAATGCCTAATTTTTGATGACTTAGTTTGGAGATTCTGATTTCAGAAAATTCTTATTTTAAACGAGGTTTGGAATTCTTCAATGTTTACAGATTCAAGTTTGAATTAATTTATTTTGAAAACTTTCAACTTTAAATCATAGGATACAATATCAAATTCTTCAATTTTAATCTGTGAACATGACATTGAATTTCATTAATACATTAATCTCATTGTTTTAGCTTAGAAAAATCCATCTAGTCACTTTCAATGTAACTTGAAAGTATATGATATTTTGCCTATGTAAAGGCGCGATAGCGAATCGTCTATCTCAGCAGTGATACACATCACTTAGTGACATGAAAAATACGTGCAATATATTTCGGGGAATGCATTTGTAATTTGTCAGCCAAATGTGACTCAATTTATTAAGCACAGCCTGATTTTGTGTAGGGCAGAGCAAATATAAATTATCATCTGATAAAATACTTGAAATCTCTAAAAAATTTGGTGGCAGTGGCGCACTCTGGAGCTGCCAGTGCGATTTTGAATAAACTTTAACCTATGGATGATTATTGGTACTCGACGTTTAGGGATATTATTTCTTACCATTATTAGCGAGTTGGTCACGTGACATCCGTTCCACGTTATGGGCGAAAGAAGAAGGCGAAAGTCGATATTCTGTTCTCGACCTTTGCTCCATGAAGATTCGTACAATAACCACTTTCTCATTAATCATGAGTCTACTCAAATCTAAGAGTAGAAGCTGGGACATTATTCTTGACACTCAAAATAAACATCAGTACTGCCTAAATAAAAATCGAATGAATTGGCGTGGATGTGCCATATTTCAAATCATGGTATCAATTCTAAACTTTGTCATTTCAATATAACTTTATCATAAAATGCAGCATAGTGTAATTAAATTTCCGATGGTCTTAACCATGATAGGAAATAAGAAGGTAAATTTAATGCACTTGAAACTATTGGACTCATCCTAAATCGATAGTGCAGTCGCACAATAGAATGAACCATGGCACTTGGATTTTAGGCGTTTCTGCGGATCATAATGTATGTTACCATGGTCCTGGTTACACCGGCGAGCCTTCAGTAGGCCGGCTTACAATAAGCTAGATTAAATGATAGTAGCCAGATTAGTGTCGGCGCAGAAACCGCAGGACTCCATGTGTACGACAGAGAGCCACTGCTGAAAACGCTTTTGCGCCGACGCGAAACTGAGCCACTCTCGTATTCAAGCTAGCTTATTGTAAACCGGTCTACTGTAGGCTCACCGGTGTAACCAGGCCCAATAACAACGGACATGCTTAATTTCATAGCAGAAGGAGGTGTAAAGCCTTGTGAATTAGTATGATAAACTAAATAGTAAATAGATATAAGGTAGGTTTCTGCAGTTTTCCTCTCCCCTGGCGAAACTTTCAGACGAATGCAAGAACATTGGATGAAGTTGGATGCCATTGTCGGTTATCATTTATTGTGAATAAATTCATACAGTGATTCTTTGCTCACATGCTTAAGAGAAAATTTTTCATATGCTCATACCCAATGAAGCGGAGTCGTCGAGCAGCTGATGTACTCATGGTAGAGGACTTAAAGGATACTTTCAAAAGTATCCTTTAAGTCCTTGAACATGAGTACATATGCCGCTAGACGATTATACTTCATTGGGTATGAGCCTCTGAGAAATTTTATTTCACTAAGGTGGGCTTAGAATGACAATTTCATAAAAAGAAAATTTAATCACAACCAATGATAACCGGCGGCAGCATCCGACATCATCAGAAGTACTCTACTTAATAATATTAAATTTAATATACCCATGTCCCGGCGCTTTTGACCAGGCTACCGGGCGCGTCCCCGGGTTGCGGATGGGTGGGCCCTTGTCGCGGACAATGGTCCAGGTGTTGTACCGAAGGAAAGTCCCCAAGTCAAGGCGTTATCAACCCTGCCGAAGACTGAATGGCACCAGGGTATGGTGTTCCAAACGGTGTCTCTAGGATACCAGGTCGCCTCCTAGAGAATTCAGACCTTACCCCCGCATGCGGAGCTCTACGGCGGTGGACCCACACTTCCCTAGCTACTCGTGGGAACAGCATGCAGACAATAAAACCAAATTTAAACCAAAGTATATGTGAGGAGCTGGGAGGTCCTTCGAACCTGTTTTAGGAGCCACAAGTTCCTGAGCCAAGAGAGGATATTGCAAGAGTGCATTAACAATTCAAGCTGACAAATGAATACGTTCATGAGTTGGAAGGAGTTTTAAAAGAAATGAGGGAATTCTCTGATTCGAAGAGCAATACGTTCTTGGAAATAAAGCAGGGAATCAGTGAGGCGCAACAGCTAATGGAGAGACTGGCTGACTGCACTAACCAAAATGTGTGTTACTCCGTTACGTTCCGTGTACTATGGAAAAACGGAATAAGGAAAAAGAGAGGACCCGCGTAGAGCAGCGCAAGGCAGGGCTAGATAAGAGCCACAGTGGTACTCAGAATGAAGAAACTGAGGAAATGCCCCCTCCCCAACATAGGAAGCGAGAAAGGGAGCCCTCTTTGAGTCTCGTGGAGGAAAGTTCTGCAAACCCAAAGATTAAGCAGCCGAACATCAGAAATGCCTCAACGGTCAGAACATCAACCCCAAAGAAGGCAGAAAGAGGAGAAGAACCTGCTGCTCACATCAAGAGAAGCAGAAAAAGGCGTAGAGGCGAACTCGACCCCAGGCGGTTTTTATCAATCTGGCCGAGGGCCTGAGCTACGCTGAGGTCCTCAAGGACCTCAAGCAGAAAGTGAAGCCTGACTCCCTTGGCCTAAAAATCAAGGGGGTCAGGCAAGCGAGAAACGGAGAGGTCCTTGTGGAACTCAGATCTACAACAAAGGGCAGAGCCGAATTTTTGGCTGCCATTAAGGAGGTGGTTGGCTAAGGGGATAGCGTGCGCGAGCTCGTCCACCGCATCGAGATCGAATTCTAATAGTTTCTCAATTACGCATGATGAGAATGTAACTAGAACCGTCAATTTCACTGTTATATTACATGACCAGATTATGGAGAACAAATCATTAATTAAGCATTGAATGTATTAAAAATATGTTTAATATTCACACTTAGACTGTGTATCTGTACACGGCAATCTTCTATAACCTTCAAAATAGATTGCATACAGTGTAAAATGAGGTGACAGTTTTTAAGTTTACATGACTCAAAATCTTTAGTTAGTTTATAAAATTTACGGCATGAATTCAGATTTTTGTAAATGTGTGATAAAATAATTTGCTTTATTTTCACAAACTAAGCATTGTTGAGATTACCTCATCTCCTTACTGAGACTGTCAATTTGAGTAAAAATATCTCACAAGAACAAGCTCAAGGTACATGTCATTATTAAGATAAGATAAGGATCATCAAATATATTTCATAAGATAATAAAGCACGAGAATAACCCTTAATTGCGCAGTTATCAAATTCATTATTGGCACAGTTACAAGATTTTCCTCAGGAATAATGAAGAATCTTAATACTCTGTTCCTATCCTTGGCGGTCATTCTTAATTATATTGGTGAATATGATAACATATTAATATATATTTATTTTGCAAACATTTCAGAATTCCACAAATAACAATTTGTCCGACTTAATGCGCAATACATCCTAACTCAAATCTTTGGAAATGCTTTCAAATGCATGGTATTATTCAAATGCAACAACGTTTATTTGAATGGAAATAAGCCCGTCTTCGAAAAAAAATAGCAAAAATTGCCTTTTTTGGGTGCCTGAACCTTGACTAACCCCTTAATAAAGAAATCGTTACTTTCTTAATAGATACGATCAAAGGTTATTTTTCCAGTGCATTATTTTCCGATGAATCCAACAACGGACTTTTTCGATAGTAATTGAAAATAATTTAAATGTAAAATCACTGTTTCGTGCCAATAATTAATACATATAGAAATTTAATTGACTATAATGTGATAACCGGACGATGCTGCTCTGGTTCACCCTAATCTGAAACATTCTCTAGGGTTCTAAATTCAGGTTCGAACGTCCACAACATTAAAAATTTTAAATTGCATTAATCGCGTGACTGATTTCGAAATACGGAGAAAACTTCCGGAACCCGCATTCTATCTTGCCTCACATGCTTTAGAAAGATGTAATCCTCTGTTTCTTGTTGCAGAATTAAGTTCACAGTCGGAGCCTTTATCAAATAGTGACCCTATTCGCGCTGTTCCTCGTGCCGGAACATCTGATTCACCTGACAGATCTCCTCCTCCTGCGAGGTCCAGGTCCAGGTCTCCTTCTGCTAGACCTTGTTCTTCAGACAGATGTTCTGCCCTTAAGCCCCTTCTTCCTTCCAGGTGTATGATTCCACCCACCGAGCTTCCTTCTAATAACGGAGCTGGACATAAACTTGATCAACTTCCCTTCATTAGGCTTACTCGCAGAAAGAATCCGCAACGGATATTCGAACTTCAAAGATACACTTTTCCTGTCGGCAGTAGACTATTATTGAGAGTTGGACATAATACCTTTGAGTCTGTGCCAACCCAAGAACAAATTGTAATGTCAACATCCGATGGTGAAGTTTTTGCAATATTGGAGAGTCCTGATATTCTTGCTGGACTCTATTTTCACTGTAGAAGTAATCACCGACGGGCAAAAATAAACATGGAAAGCCGCAGGGTTACCGAATTGACCCCAGAAGAAGCGAATGATACTCCAGTAGGGAAATATCATAAAATCAGAAGATCTTTTCACGTAAGCCGGGAAAAACTCGTGTAAACGACAATCCTCCACGCACTATTATTTTATCAAAATAAAATTTAAAAATAATAATTTTCTGATAGAAATGAAATCTACTTTCTTATGAAACATTTTATGCATGAAAATACTTTATTCATTGGTTCATTTTTTGAAGATTAAAGTTCTGATGTTTTCGATCGCTTTCGTGTTTTTTTTTCTGTGACTTTTTTATTACGTCAATATAACCATTTATTAGTATGCGTCAGCTTTACATCCTACAAATATTTCTCCTCAGATTGAAATGAGTGAATTTCAAAAATCGCAATCATATAATACAATTTTGAATTTTTCAGTTCTAAATGGTGAGCATGACCTTGAGTTTCTTTAATGCATTTATCTAATTGTATAGTTTAGACAAATTCATCTAAGCACCTTGAATGTCATTTGATACTACAGGATATATTGCCTAGGTAACGGCGCGCCAGCGAGTCATCTTTCTCAGCAGTGATACACATCGCTTACTATTAGTGACATAGAAAATACTAGAAAATCGCTTCAAATTTGGTGTCAATTGCGCAATCTCTAGGTGCCATTGCGAATTATAAATAAACTTTAAACTACGGACGATCATACTTGACGTATATATGGTTTATTGTCTATTACCATTAGTGTGTTGATCACGTGAGTATCCGTTTCACGTTACGGGGCGAAAGAAGAAGGCGGAATTGGATATTCTGTTCTCGATCTTCGTTCTGTGAAGATTCGTTCAATAGCCACTCTCTTATGATGATAAACGTTTATTTTTTAGCCTGCTGGCCTTAAAAAATTGACTTGCTTACACTTCCATTTTTTTACAGAATTTTCTTACAACCAAGCCTTAAAACTAACATCCTTCCACACCTTATATCTAACGCCGCTCGCTCTTATCGCATTGCCTTCCTCGCTTCGCCTCGCTCGCATGTCCCTACTTTCTTGCTTGCCTCGCATTACCAAACTCTGCCTCCGCGACTAATACATAATACTTATCTACTATTTACAATATTTACAATTACTTATATTTACTTCCTCCTCTATTTACAATCTTTCCTTCTCCATTCCTCTTCCTCCTTCCTTCTCTTCTTCTCCATCTTACCCAATACTCCCTTCACCCATGCTACTGCCCTTTTGTCCCCCCTTTCATGCATCAATACCTCCATGCTTATCCCACTCCTTTCCACCTCCACGCACTCCTCCAACCAGTGCTCCACTCTTGCCTCCCCCTTCCCACATAGTTCACACATCCTCTTTTCCCTAGCGAGCCAGAACCTATTGAAACCCTCCATGCACCCACATCTCATCCTCGCTATAAGCTCCTGACTTCCTTTCTCTCCTTTCTCACACAAATATTGCGCTCTCGCCCTTGGCATAATCCACACGTAGTTCCCATTAAACCTTGTCTCTCTTATTCTCTCTTCCCCTGCACTAGTGAGTCAAACAATTTCATTCTCCTTCCAAAATCATCCGCGAATAACTTCTTTCCCAACCCCCACACCTGCCTCATCACCACATTTGCCCTCCTCACTCTCTCTTTTATGTGACCATCCACTCCGCCATTCCTCCGAAACAAGAAGCCCAGGTACACAAACTCTTTCACCGCCTGCACCGCCTTTCCCTTCCACTTCCACTCCCCTTCCTTATCCCTTCCACCTCCTTTTCTGAAAACCTTAACCTTGGACTTTTCCGCATTCAGTTCTAACCTGTTCTTATCCAGGTATCTTCTCAACCTCTTCATCATTTCCTTTAAGGCCTCCTCGCTTTTTGCCAACAACACTATGTCATCTGCATACGCTAGCGACCAAATTCTAACCCCTCCTATCCTGACTCCTCCTACCACTCCGGCCTCCAGCTTACTTTCCATATCCGCAATTAAAATCGCAAAAAGCGTCGGGCTAAGCGGACACCCTTGTCTTAACCCCCTATCCATCCAGAATCCCTCCGAAATCCCCTGTCCTCCTCTTACCTTATCTTTGGTTTCTTCATATATCTCCCTTACCCTCTCGATCAGGCCTCTCTCCACTCCCCTCTCCTGCATCGCCTCCCACAACCTCCCCCTATCCACCGACGGAAACGCGCCTTTTAGATCCACAAAAAACGCGTACACTCTCGATCCCTTCTTCGCTAATTCTCTATCCACCACGTGCTGTAGAACGTAGATATTGTCGATAGTACTCCTACCTGCCCTAAAGCCCGCCTGCGTCTCTGGCAATATTCCTTTCCCCTCGACATCCTTCCGCAGCCTCTCCGCTACTACCATCGCGTATACTTTATACGCCGTATTCATTAGCGTAATCCCCCTATAATTTTCCTGCCTATCCCTCTCTCCTTTCTTATACAGAGGCACTATTAATCCTTCTCTCCACCCTCGTGGGAATCCCTCCCCCCTCCATACTTTCTTCACTACCTCCTTCAGCCTCTCCCTAACCTCCTGTGTACTAAACAGCCATGCTTCGTTCTCTAGCCCATCCAGCCCTGCTGATTTTGACCTTTTTAACTTCCTCATCTGTTTCTCTATCTCCTCGTCATTCAACTCCTCCATCTCTGCCTCCCCCGTTCTTCTACTCCCATCATCTCTCTTCCTTGAATCTGAGCCCTGAAATGATTCTTTAAAAAACTCCCTCCACTCCTCACTCCCTATCTTGTCGCTTATCCCTACTCTACGCTTCCTAAACCTATTTATTATCTTCCAGACGTCCCCTTCTGTCTTAACATTTCCTAACTCCTCCTCCATCTCTTTCTCCTTTTCCTGTTCTTTCTTCTTACACATCAATCTAAACCCCTTCCTCATTTCTACGTACTCCTCCCTTTTCGCAGTACCCTCTTTCCACTTCTTGTACTTCCTCTTCACCTTCCTTTTCATCTTTTTACATTCCCTATCCCACCACGGCTTCACCATTCCTTTCTTCTTCTTTTTGAATACCTTCTTTTGCACGCACCCTTTCACTTTCTCTTTTAAATCCTCCCATATCTCTTC
>CAKNYM010045787.1:60853-83277 GCA_932195095.1 Andricus curvator | reverse complement strand
AAAAAAAAAACGAATTTTCTACAAAATAGTTTAATTTTTAACCTAATTGTTGAATTTGCTACCAAAACAGTTAAATTTTCAAACCAAAAAGACGAATTTTCAACAAAAAGTTGAATTTTAAACCAAAAGGATGAATTTTTAACAAAAATGTTCAATTTTCAATAAAATAATTAATTTTGCAACAGAATATATAAAACTTTAACAGAAAAAGATGAATTCTCAACGAAAAATTTGATATTTCAAGCAAAAAATATTTTTATTTTAAATCGCAAATAGTTGAATTTAACCAAAAAATATCAATTATTTACAAAAGAGTTTAATTTTTAATCCAAAAATATGAATTTTCAACACAAAAGTTAATTTCAAACGAAATATTTGAATTTCCTACCAAATTGTTAAGTTTTCAATTCAAAAAGACGAAGTTCCTACAAAACAGTTTATTTTTTAACCAAAAAGGATGTCTTTTTAACAAAAATGTTCAATTTTTAATTAAATATTTAATTTGAAAATTGAAGTTTAATTTTCAACCAAATAATTCAGTTTGCAACCAAATAATAAAATTTTTAACCAAAAAATATGAATTCTCAACAAAAAGTATAATAGTTGTTATTTCAACCAAAAGAGATTTTATTTTTTAACTAAAAACAGATGAATTCATCCAAAGTTGAATTTTCAATAAAATAGTGAAATCCTTAACTAAAACAGATTAATTTTCAACCAAAAATTGGCATTTTTTACAACAAAAAATTTTTTACAAAAAAGTGAATTTTTCAATCAAAAAAGATTTTTCAGTCAAAAAAAAAAAAAATTCAACCTAACTGTAGAATTTTCAAGCCAAAAAGACGATTTTTCAACAATATAGGTGAGTTTTGATTCAAAAAAAAATTTTCAATTTAAAAAAAAATGTCAGCCAAATTTTCAAGTATAAAGACGAATTTTCTACCCGAAATGATGAATTTTGAACAAAATGTTGGTTCCATGATGCGCTCACATCTAATCGGTTTTCATAAATAAATCAAAAAATTCTGTAAGACTTTAGGACTACTTCCTATTAATTAAATAAATTATAATAAAAAATTAATAATATTAATTTGATATAAAATTTAAAAAAATTAATTATTTTATTTCATTAATATAAATAATAATAAAAAAAAGTGAAAATATTAAATATTTTTACTAACTTTCTATCCCTTGTGTGACCCCTGATATGTCAAAAAAAAAATTTCTTGAACCAAAAAAACTCTTTTCCTGGACATGTATTAAAAATTTGGTTAAATCAAACAAACTTTGGTTGATTTAACAAAATATTTTATTGAACAATCCAAATGTTTTGGTTGAATCAACCAAATACTCCATCTATTAAAATATTTTGTTGAAACAACTAAAAAAATTGGATGGTGTCAAGCAAGTATTTTGTTGTCCTAATTATTACCATATTCGATGGTTGAACCAACAAAAATTTTGTTGATTCAACCAAATCGTTTTCTGAGTATAGAAGAGTGAGTGATAAGTGTTAACTGTTTATTTCCAGTGTCTATCTATACACTTAAAATATTTACACTGGACCCTTTACACCTAAAAACATAAATTTCCTCGTCTTCTCTTAAATTTAGGATAAAGTGCAACTTATAAAACGAAACCTTCGGAACCAACAAAAACATTCCTCTAGGGATTTATGTATGGCCGCGCCGAGTAATGTCTACAACAGTCTAACTAGCTCAGTAAACATTAAAACAATCCTCTTGAAGCAAAAGGATTGACTAAAGAGCACGTTTAGTAGAAATTCTGTTTGCCTCAAAAGGAAAGTTTTATCAAGAGGAATTCCATTTCAGGCCAATTCCCAATTCCTCTTCATCGATTCCTATTTTACAAATGACCAAAATTAGAGATTTTTCAAAGAATCTGTACTATCATTAGAGAATAACAGAAAATATTTAACGTCTTTTCAGACATTCTCAGATTCAGACATTCAGATATTCTGAAATGTTTTGAAATATTTTGAAATATTTGGAATCTTTGAAATCTTGGTGAAATCTTTGTGAAATCTTTGAAGTCTTCTGAAATCTTCTGAAATCATTGAAATCTTTCTGAATTGTTTGCGAAATCCAAACAATCTTCTGAAATCTTTTGAAATTTATTGAAAACTTCAAAATCTTTTGGAATCTTCGAAATATTTGTGAAATCTTTTGAAATCTCTGTGAAATCATTGCAATGTTTGTGAATTTCTTTGAAATCTCAAAGATATCTCTGAAATATTTTCGAAATATTTCTAATATTTTGAAATATTTGACGTCTTTTGAAATATTTGAAAAATTATTGGGATACTTGTGAAATTTTTAACATATTTTGAAATGTTTCAAAATGTTTGGAATCTTTGAAATCTTTGTGAAATTTCTGAAATCTTTAGAAATACTTGAAATATTTGTTAGTTTCTTCGAAATCTTTCATATATTTCTGAAATGTTTGGACATCTTTGTGAAATATTTGAAATATTTGAAATCTAACGAAATCTTAAAAAATTTTCTAAATTCTTTGCGAAATCTAAAAAACCTTCTGAAATCTTTTGAAATCTATTGAAAACTTCGAAATCTTTTGAAATTTTTCAAATATTTGTGAAATATTTTGAAATGTTTGTGAAATCATTGAAATGTTTGCGAATTTCTTCCAAATATTCTGAAATGTTTTGTAATTTAAAAAAAAATTTTTAATGTTTGGAATCTTTGAAATCTTTGTGAAATTTTTGAAGTCTTCTGAAGTCTTTTGAAATCTTTGAAATATTTTGAATTTTTTTGAAATCTTCAAAATCTTGGCTAAATCTTTGGAAATTTTTGAAATATTTTAAAATATTTGCGAAATCTTTTGAAATATTTGTGAAATCATTGAATAATTTGTGAAATCTTTGAAAACTTTGTGCATTTTTTTGCAATATTCTGAAATGTTTTGAAATATTTTGAAATGTTTGGAATTTTTTTAATCTTTGTGAAATCTTTGAAGTCTTCTGAAACTTTTGACAACTTTTGAATTTTTTGTGAATTTCTTTAAAATCTTAAAAATATTTCGGAAATATTTTCGAAATCTTTCAAATATTTTGAAATATTTATGAAATCAATGGAATATTTGTGAATTTGTTTGAAAAATTCTGAAAAGTTTTGAAATGTTTGGAATCTTTGTAAAATTTTAGAAGTCTTCTGAAATCTTTTGAAATCTTCCTAAATCTTTTGAATATTTTAAATCTTTCTGAAATATTTGAAATCTTTGCTAAATCTTTTGAAATTTCTGAAATAATTTAAATGATTTGAAATATTTTTAAATCTTTGTGAAATCTTTTGAAACATTTGTGAAAACATTGTGAATTTCTATGAAATATTACAATTATTTCTGAAATATTTTCGAAATCTTTCATATAATTTGAAATATTTGACATCATTTGAAATGTTTGTGAAATCAGGGAAATCTTTGTAAAATCTTTGAGATCTTTGAATTATTTTGAAATCTTTGTGAATTTTTTTTTATATCTTTAAAATATTTCTGAACTTATTTTGATCTTCTGAAATGTTTTAAAATATTTTTGGATCCTTGGAATCTTTGTGAAATCTTTGAAGTCTTCTGAAATATTCTGAAATGTTTCGAAATCTTTCTTTTTAAATTTGTGAAATCTTTGAAATATTTTTAAATATTTGTGAAATCTTTTGCAAATATTTGTGAAATCATGGAAATCTTTAAGCTGCTGCCAAGATATTTGCGAAATCTTTATAATATTTTGAAAACTTTTGAAATATTTGAAAATTTCTTCAAAATCTGAAATATTTCTGAATTTTTTGCAAAATAATTGCAATCTTCTGAAATGTTTCTAAATGTTTTGCAATCCTTGGAAGCTTTGTTAAATCTTGGAAATCTTTATTAAAACTTAAGAGTCCTCTGAAGTCTTCTGAAATATTTTGAAATCTTTGCAAAATATTTTTAATCTTCTGAAATCTTTTAAAATGTTTTGAAATGTTTCGAAATCAGTGGAATCTTCATGAAATATTTGCTATCTTTTTTCAAAGAATCTGTATTATCATTAGAGAATAACAGAAAATATGTAACGTCTTTTCAGACTAGATGGAGCTATGAAAGAAAAATTATTTTTAATAATTTCATGTTTCTTCTCTCGATTTCTCTAGTAGCTTAATGGGAAAGCAGAAAACAATTATTCAAAATAATTTTTCTTTCATAGCTCCATCTAGTCTGAAAAGACGTTAAATATTTTCTGTTGTTCTCTAATGATAATACAGATTCTTTGAAAAATTTGATCTGTACCATCTAGCATAATAATGCGTGTATTTCTGAAAAAGATTTCTTCTCTCGATCTCTCTAGTAGCTTAATGGGAAAGCACCTGACCGGAAATCAGAAGATCTTTTTTCAGAAAAAATTAATTAAAATATTTTCTAATTCAGGGTTGCTACTGAAGTCAGGTTTCAAAATTCGATGACTTTTCCAAGTTTTTTAGGTCTGCTTTTGAAAAAAATCCAGGACTACTTTGTGAAAAATCGAGTCAATTCTATTCAATTCTATTCAATTTCAACACATTCTACTGGTCGCGGACTAAGTTACCAAAAATTTCTTGTATAATTATTAATAAATGCAAATATACAGGGCTTTTCACTTATATTATTGAATTACAAACAATTCTTATAATTTTTTTTAATCCTAGGAATATATTTATTTTATTTTTATCAGTAAAAGAAATCAATCGAGGGGTTGACCATTCTACTTTTGACTATAATGCAGATTTCAAGATTTCAAAGATGTAAGACAAATTTCAGAAAATTCCTCAAAGACTTCAAAATATTTTACAAAGATTCCAAAAGATTTCATTAGATTCCCAAATTTTGCAGAAGATTTTAAAGATTTCAAGAGATTTCAGACATATTTCAATGAATTCACAAAGATATCAATGATTTCAAAAGATTTCAGAAGATCTCAAAGATAGCAAATATTTCATAAAGATTCCATTGATTTCGAAACATTTCAGAACATTTTAAAAGATTTCAGAAGATTAAAAATATTTTGCAAAGATTTCAAAATATTTCAGGAGGCTGCAGAGGACTCTTAAGTTTTAATAAAGATTTCCAAGATTTAACAAAGCTTCCAAGGATTCCAAAACATTTAGAAACATTTCAGAAGATTGCAATTATTTTGCAAAAAATTCAGAAATATTTCAGATTGTGAAGAAATTTTCAAATATTTCAAAAGATGTCAAAGTTTTCAAAATATTTCAAATATTTCGCAAATATTTTGGCAGGAGTTTAAAGATTTTCATGGTTTCACAAATATTTGCAAAAGATTTCACAAAGATTTAAAAATATTTCAAAGATTTAAAAAGAAAGATTTCAAAACATTTCAGAATATTTCAGAAGACTTCAAAAATTTCACAAAGATTCCAAGGATTCAAAAATATTTTAAAACATTTCAGAAGATTAAAATATTTTAAAGATATCAAAAAAATTCACAAAGATTTCAAAATAATTCAAAGATCTCAAAGATTTTACAAAGATTTCCCTGGTTTCACAAACATTTCAAATGATGTCAAATATTTCAAATTATATGAAAGATTTCGAAAATATTTCAGAAATATTTGTAATATTTCATAGAAATTCACAATGTTTTCACAAATGTTTCAAAAGATTCTTCAGAAGATTTCATAAAGATTTTAAAACATCTCAAAACTTTTCAAAGATTTTAAAGATTTAGCAAATATTTCAACGATTTCAGAAACATTTAAAAGATTTCAATGAAATGAACAATGACTACACAAATATTTCAAAAGATTTAAAAATATTTCAAATCTTTTAAAATATTTCAGAAATTTCAAAAGATTCAGCAAAGATTTCAAATATTTCAGAAAGATTTAAAATATTCAAAAGATTTCGGAAGATTTCGGAAGATTTCAAAAGATTTCAGAAGACTTCAAAAATTTTACAAAGATTTCAAAGATTCCAAACATTTCAAAACATTGCAGAATATTTCAAACAAATTCACAAATATTTCATTGATTTCATAAATATTTCAAAATATTTGAAAGATTTCGAAAATATTTCAAAAATTTCCAAAGATTTAGCAAAGATTTCGAATATTTCAAAAAAATTCAAAATATTTCAAAGATTTCGAAAGACTTCAGAAGACTTCAAAAATTTCACAAAGATTTCAAAGATTCCAAACATTTCAAAAATTTTTTAAAAATTACAAAACATTTCAGAATATTTGAAAGAAATTCGCAAACATTTCAATGATTTCACAAAGATTTCAAAATATTTCACAAATATTTGAAAAATTTCAGAAGATTTCGAAGTTTAAAATAGATTTCAAAAGATTTCAGAAGATTTTTTAGATTTCGCAAAAAATTCAGAAAAATTTTTAAGATTTCAGTAGATTTCAAAGATTTCAAAAAGATTTCAAATATTTCACAAAGATTTCCAAACATTTCAAAAATATTTGAAAGATTTCGAAGAAACTAATAAATATTTCAAGTATTTCTAAAGATTTCAGAAGACTTCAGAAATTTCACAAAGATTTCAAAGATTCCAAACATTTTGAAACATTTCAAAATATGTTAAACAAATTCACAAGTATTCCAATAATTTTTCAAATATTTCAAAAGACGTCAAATATTTCAAAATATTAGAAAGATTTCGAAAATATTTCAGAAATATCTTTGAGATTTCAAAGAAATTCACAAACATTGCAATTATTTCGCAGAGATTTCAAAAGATTTCACAAATATTTCGAAGATTCCAAAAGATTTTGAAGTTTTCAATCAATTTCAAAAGATTTCAGAACATTTTTTGCATTTCGAAAACAATTCAGAAAGATTTCAATGATTTCAGAAGATTTCAGAAGACTTCAAAGATTTCACAAAGATTTAACCAAGATTTCAAAGATTCCAAATATTTCAAAATATTTCAAAACATTTCAGAATATCTGAATGTCTGAATCTGAGAATGTCTGAAAAGACGTTAAATAATTTCTGTTATTCTCTAATGATAATACAGATTCTTTCAAAAATTTGATTTTTACCATCCAGCAAAATAATGCGTGTATTTCTGAAAAAAGTTTCTTCTCTCGATTTCTCTAGTAGCTTAATGGGACCTGACCGGAAATCAGTAGTTCTGTGATTCGATTCCCAGCGGAGCAAAAGGAGAAGATTTTTTTTCAGAAAAAAATTATTTTAAATAATTTTTCATCCATAGCTCCATCTAGTCTGAAAAGACGTTAAATACTTTCTGTTATTCTCGAATGATAATACAGATTCTTTGAAAAATTTGATTGGTACCATCAAGCAAAATAATGTGTGTATTTCTGAAAAAAGTTTCTTCTCTCGATCTCTCTAGTAGCGTAATAGGACCTGACCGGAAATCAGTAATTCTGTGGTTCGATTCCCAGCGGAGCGAAAGGAGAAGATCTTTTTTCAGACAAAAAATTATTTAATATAATTTTTCTTTCATAGCTCCATCTAGTCTGAAAAGACGTTAAATATTGTCTGTTGTTCTCTAATGATAATACAGATTCTTTGAAAAACTTGATTTGTACCATCTAGAAAAATAATGCGTGTATTTCTAAAAAAAGTTTCTTCTCTCGATCTCTCTAGTAGCTTAATGGGAAAGCACCTGATTGGAAATCAGTAGTTTTGTGGTTCGATTCCCAGCAGAGGGAAAGGAAAAGATCTTTTTTCAGACAAAAATTATTTAAAAAAATTTGCGAATCTTTTTAAGATAGGTTGTTCCTTCATCATTTCGTCATTTCATCGTTTTCTCCTGGTTAATTTTTCATCCTACCTGTCTGGGAATTTTACTTATTTTTGAAATTTTCATCTCCTAACTCAGAATATTAATTCTTTTGGAAAATTTCTTGTTCCAGATCTGAATAATAATTTTTTTCGAAAATTTTCTGATCCAATTCAGAATGACGTATAATTGCTTCAGATAATTTCATGTTCGAGTTCAAAAGTATCGTCTTTCTCGAAAAATCACTGTTCCAAGTCCGAATTATACTTTATTAAACTTCTTTTTTAATACAGGTATCACTCAAGATTATAATAATGTTTTGTAAAATTCTCTGAACCAACTCAAAAATTCCCTATATCGATTCAGAACTATAATTTTTTGCTATTTAAATTTCCATGTCCTAGATCAGAATTTTTTTTTTTTTTTTTGAAAATTCACTGTTCCGTGTCGGAATTGTAGTCATTATCGAAAGTTCCTTGTTCCAAATCCGATTCATAATTATTTTCGAAAATTCCCCGTTCCAGGTCGAAATTGTAATTTTTTTGGAAAATTCCCTGAAGCAACTCAAATTTGTAAAAATCCAAAATTTCCCGCTTAAAGTCAGAACTGTAATAATTCTTTTAGAAAATTCCTTGTTCCAAATAAAAATTGTAAGTCTTTTGGAAAATTCACTGCTTCAAGCCGAATTATTATTTTTTTTTTTCGAAAATTCTCTCAAAATTATCATTTTTCGCGAAAATTCTTTCTTTCAAGTCGAAATTATACTTAATTATACATCTTTTTGGAATTTCCATGTCCTAACTCAGAATTTTAATTGTTTTGGAAAATTCACTGTTCCATGTCCGAATTATAGTTACTTTTTGAAAATTTCCTGTTCCAAATCAGAATCATAATTCTTTTCAAAAATTCTTCGTTCAAAGTAAAAATTGTAATTCTTGAGGAAAATTACACTTTATTATATATTATTATATTTCTTTTTTAAATACAGGTATAATTCAGAACTATATATTTTTTGAAAATTCCCTGAATCCACTGAAATTTATCATTATATTCAAAAAAATTTTGTTTTAAGTCAAAACTATAATCATTCTTTGAGAAAATTCCTAGTTCCAAATCAAAATTGTAATTTTTTTGGAAAATTCACCACACCAAGTCCGAATAATAATTTTTTTTTCGAAAATTCTCTGATCCAATTCTAAATTATATATAATTTCTTTAGACAATTTCCTGTTCCAACTGAAAATTATAGTTTTTTCTGAAAATGCGTTGTTTCAAGTCAGAATAATTCTTCATTATACTTCTTTTTGAAATTTCCATGTCCAAATTCAGAATATTAATTTTTTTTGGAAAATTCACTGCTCCATGTCCGAATTATAGTTATTTTCGAAAATACCCCATTCCAAATCAGAATCATAATTCTTTTCGAAATTTCCCATTCTAAGTCAAAAATGTTCCTTTTTTGAAAGTTTCCTGTTCCAAATCAGAATCATAATTTTTTTTCGAAAATTCCCCGTTCCAAGTCAAAATTGTTATTCTTTAGGAAAATTCATGTACTTCTTTTTGAAATTTCCATGCCCTAATTCAGAATTTTAATTGTTTTGGAAAATTGACTGTTCCTGTTCCAACAAAAATTTATCATCTTTTTCGAAAATTCACTATTCCAAATTAGAATTACACTTGATTTTATTTCTTTTTTGAGTTCAGGTATATTTCAGAATTATAATTCTTTTGAAAATTTCCTTAATCAACTCAAAATTATCATTCTTTTCAAAAATTCCATGCTCAAAGTCAGAACTGTAATAATTCTTTTAGAAAATTTTTATTTTATAACGTAAAAGTTCCTTTTTGATTTGTAAAATAAACATATTTAAAATTTCAAATAAATAGTTATTTAAGCATTTGAAAAAATCAGATATCGGGAAAAAATAGTTTTTCTATGATTTTAAGAATCAAATAATATTATAGAGGATGTCATTTCAAATAAAAAACATTTTTTATGAAAAAAATTTAAAACTTACAAAAAAAAATTATTTCAAGAATGGTTTTTGCAATTTAATTTATTCTTGATATCGATTCTTACAAATTTTTGAACAGATGTTTGAATTCTCTATTGTTTCTAATTTTAAAAGTAAATTTTTCTAGGGCTGAAATCGTTTAAACGATTTCTTTTGAAGAAACCATTTTTTAAACAAACAACAATATTTGAAGATAAGACTTTTATTATTCATTATATTTTAGTCCAATGAAAAATCCCGATCACTGAATAAAATTTCCGGTTTTCCCGGTTTCCCAGTCAGGTAAACCCTGAAAATAGGAATCGATTTATTTAATATTTTTTATACTTTTATAAAAAATATTAATCATTTGAATATTTGAAGTATTAAATTTTTTTTTCTAGATTAACTTTCTGAACTCAGGTCCATATCCATAAGCCCATTGGCTAGGCTGGAATTGTACAATTTCGGATAAAAGTTTTTATTACATTCCCATCCGTGATATTATTTAATTACAAAATAAAAACCACGAGTATAGGTTAAAATTGATTTTAAAAAATTTCAAGTTTCAAAAAGTAATTTTTTTTTTCTACTATTATTTTCTCCATATATACCATGCCCAGGGTATACATTCCGTGTTTGATTTCCCGAGTGAACATCCTCTCGATATGAATGCTCCCCTAAGTGCTTCTGCGAGTTAGAATTCCCAAATTGAGTTTAAAAAAAGCCTTTGCCGTCTACTGTCGTTTTTTTTATTAGGAGTATGTATTTGCATCTGTCCAGACATTTTGCCAAAGGAAAAGAAAACTGCAGAAAAGGTACTAACAGTCGATTTTGAATGAGTATGTAAACATCTATCACATTCTCTAAAAAGGAAATTACTATTAAAAGATAAAACAAAAAGCATACTCTTGAGCTGAAGAGTTGCTCAATTGAGGACAAAAAAATTTCATCAAAACAAGTTATCTGAAAGTAACGCTAACCTAATATTAGAGCAGTCTTGACTGCAGATGGCGATAAAATATTCGATTTTTAGTTTTAAAACAAATTTCTCTGAATTTCAGACAAGTAAACAAATTTTTATATCCAATTGTTTAAATCGGTTTTTTAGTTAAAAACTGAACTTTCAGTTTCAAAAGAACAACATAAATTTATATTAATAGCTTATTATAAAAATAAATTAAAGCCGTATAACAATTCAACAACTTTGTTAAAAGTCATCATTTTTGGTTGAAAATTTAACTGTTTTTTTGAAAATTCATATTTTCTTGAAGATTCATCATTTTGGTTGAAAATTCATCTCTTTAATTGAAAATTCGTTTTTTTTTTGGTTGAAAATTAATTTTTTTAACTGAAAATTTCACTATTCCAGTTGAAGATTCATCATTTTAGTTGAAAATTCATCTCTTTTGTTTAAAGATTGACTATTTGATTGAAAATTGATGTTTTTTCAATTGAAAATTAAAGTACTTTGGTAAAAGTTGAACTACTTTTTTTTAAATTTATTTTTTGATTGAAGGCTTATCGGTTTGATTGAAAATTAAACTACTTTGTGCAAAATTCGTTTTTTTTTTGTTTAAAATTAATTTTTTTTAAATAAAAATATAACTTTTCAATTTTTTGTTAAAAACTGATATTATTTGGTTAAAAATATATCTTTTAAGAACTTTCAGTTTGAAAAAAACAACATAAATTTGTATTAAAAAACTTATTATAAAAATAAATTAAAACCGTATAACAATTGAACAATTTTGTTAAAAGTCATTACTTTTGGTTGAAAATTCAACTGTTTTGTTGAAAATTCAACTATTTTGGTAGAAAATTAACTTTTTATTGAAAATTCATATTTTCTTGAAGATTCATCATTTTGGTTGAAAATTCATATCTAATCGAAAATTCGTTTTTTTTTTGTAGAAAATTAATTTTTTTTAAATGAAAATATAACTTTTTCATTTTTTGTTGAAAATTTATATTTTTTTAGTTAAAAATTTATCTTTTTAATAGAAAACTAATCTCCTTGGTTTAAAATTTCCTCTTTTTTAGTTAAAATGTAACTGTTTGGTTGAAAATAAACTTTTTTGTTGAAAATTCATATTTTCGAGTTAATAATTCAATTTTTTTACAGAAAATTCGTCTTCTGGACTAAAATTCCAAAAATTTGAATGAAGTTTTTTTCTTTTTTGACTGAAAAATTTGCAATTGTTGGAAATTCGTTTTTTGGTTGGAAAATTCATCATTTTATTTAAGAATTCATATCTTTGGTTGAAAATTTGATTACTTTGTTTAACATTTTTTTTTCTTTAATTAACCTTTTTCATTTTTGTAGAAAATATATCTCTTTTAGTTAAAAATTCAACTATTTGTTTGAAAATTAATCTTCTTGGTTACAAAATTCATCTCTCTTGCTGAAAATGTATCCTTTTTAAGAGTTAAAATTTAAAATTTGTTTAGTTGAAATATCAACTATTACATTTTTCATTGCGATATAATTTTGTTGTTGATTCAATTGCCTTCTATAAAACTCGTCTTTTGGGCTTGAAAATTGAATTATTTGGTTGAAAATTATTATTTTGTTGTTGTTGAAAATTAAGTTTTTAGCTAAAAATTCAACTTTTCCAGTTAAAGATTTATCATTTAAGCTGAAAATTCATCTCTTTGGTTCAAAGTTTAAATATTTTGTTGAAAATTATTTTTTTAAATTGAAAATTAAACTGCTTGTGTGAAAATTCGTTTTTTTTGTTTTAAAATTGATTTTTTTTAAATGAAAATATAACTTTTCCATTTATTGTTAAGGATTGATGTGTTAAATGAAATTTTTTCTTGGAAATTCATATTTTCGGGTTAATAATTCAACTTTTTTTCAGAAAATTTGTCTTTTGTCTTAAAATTGCAACAATTTGATAAACAGTTTTTCCTTTCTTGGCTGAAAAATCTTTATTGGTTGAAAAGTCGTCTTTTTGGTTGGAAAATTCATCATTTTATTTGAGAATTTATATCATTGGTTGAAAGTTTAACTATTTTGTTGAAAATTTCTTTTTTTTGTTGAAAATTAATTTTTTTACTGAAAATTTAACTCTTTCACTTTTGTGTGTAAATTTATCACTTTCAGTTTCAAATTTAACTATTTGTTTAAATACTCATCTATTTTGTTGAAAAATCTTATTTTTTTCCAACAAAATTAATCTTCTTGATCAAAAATTCGTCTTTTTGGTAGAAAACTAATCTTCTTGGTTTAAAATTTCTTTTTTTATTGTTAAAATTCATCTGTTTCATTGGAAACGAATTTTTGTTTGTTTAAAATTTATATTTTCGGGATAATAATTCCACCTTTTTACAGAATATTTATCTTTTGGCTTCAAATGTCAATAATTTGGATGAAATTTTTTATTCTTTTTTAACTAGAAAATCTTTATTTGTTGAAAATTCGTCTTTCTAGCTGAAAAATTCATCCTTTTAGTTTAAAATTTATATCTTTGGTTAAAAATTTGACTATTTTTTTGAAAATTCGTTTTTTTTGTTAAGAATTAATTTATTTTACTGAAATTTTAACTGTTCCATTTTTTGTTAAAAAATTATCTCTTTACGTTAAAAATTCAACTATTTGCTTGAAAATTCATCTATTTAGTTGAAAGTTCGTATTTTTTTGCAAAAAAATTAATCTTCTTTGTCAAAAATTCGTCTTTTTGTTTTTCAAATTCATCTCTTTGGGTTGAAACTTTATCTTTTTTAGTTAAAATGCAACTATTATGTTGAAAATTTAATTATTTTATTGAAAGTTCAACTATTTTGTTGGAAATCTGTTTTTTTTTTTAGTAAAAAATTCAACTATTTGTTTGAAAATTAATCTACTTGGTAAAAAATTCGTCTCGTTGGTTGCAAAATTCATCTCTCTTGCTGAAAATCTATCTTTTTTAGATTTAAAATGGAAAATTTCTTGGTTACTATTACTATTATGTTGAAAATTTAATTATTTTGTTGAAAATTCAACTATTTGGTTGAAAATTCAACTATTTTGTTGAATATCTGTTTTTTTTTTTTTTTTGAAATATCAACTATATTAGAGTCTTCCTTGAGGGTTGAAAATTGAACTATTTGGTTGAAAATGCAACTGTTTTTTTCAAAGTTTAATCTTTTTTCAATAAAAATTCGACGATTTGATTCAACATTCATCGTCTTAGGTTGAAAATTCAACTCTTCGGTTACTAGTTCAAGTATTTTCTTGAAAATTCAACTGTTTTATTGAAAATTTACCTATTTTGTTAAAAAGTCAGAGAATTTTGAAAAATAACTTTTTCGACCAACCCGCTTTTTTTATTCTCTTGAAAGCTCATTTTTTATAAACTTTCGACTGCCAGAACTACGCATTGAAAGAGTGACAGCCAATTTGTGTTGATGTTCTTATCACTAGTCAGAAGGTTAACATTTATTAAATTATCTCTGTCCACCAAAAAAAAAGTGAATAACTCTTGAGATATTTCTTTAAGATCATTAAATTCGAACAATTGTTATCTCTCGCGCGTAAGATTGATTAGAGGGCCGTGAAATGGGAATGGACTTAATAGGTTACTACTGCGTTTGATCCAGTTTTTTTTTTTTTTTTTTTTTTTTTTCGCATCCTTTTAATCTCTTGTGATATGCTTTTATTATTCTATGCCCCTGTGGCCTTAAAAGAGTCGTTGCCCTTCCCCTGTTATCTTATTGTCGAAGATAGAAAAGGTGAAGGCGGTATACTAACATTCTTCTGCTGCACCCAATAATCTTCTTTGTCTTTCGTGGAACGCGTTTCACTTTCTGTCTCCTCTTTTTCCATCCTTGAGAAGAATTCTATTGTGAATCAAGGGTCGAAAAGGTTCAAAGACACTTTTTTTTCCTCCTTTTCACTAGAACTAAAATCGAAGTTAAAAGTCGGAGCCCCTTACTTCTTTTGATTGTAACTCGCTCAAAAAAATCTCTGAGTTGTTTAATAAAGAGAATCTGAAAGCTTGAAATCTTCCAAATTCAAGGATATGATCACTTTTGTCCAAAAAAATTTTTGTCAATAGTTAGAGGGCAAAACATCCCTAAAAACGGGGTTTTTCGGCCTCCTCCTTCAGGTGTCGACTTTCACCTGTTCCCAGAACGAGTGCAAGACAAGTGGTGGAAAAAAAAGTTATCCTTTCGATGACTAACTCCAGAAGCAAGTTGACTCTGTTCAATAGATGTGAGTGCAGGAAGCGCTGGAGTTACTATTGTCATCGAAAGGTTACTTTTTTACTACCACTTTTCCCGCTGTGTCTTCCACTTGCCAAGACTTAAGTTCGGGAATAATTAAAAATTCTGAAATATTCAATAATTTGTTTTTACGGGGATTTATTTACAAATAATTTAGATTGAGATCAAATTAAGATAGGAAGTTTGATGTCTCCGCATGCGCAGTTTTGTGATGCGAGTGCAGTTCAATAATTTATTTTTTACGGGGATTTATTTACAAATAATTTAGTTTGAGATCAAATGAAGATAGGAAGTTTGATGTCTCCGCGCATGCGCAGTTTTGTGATGCGAGTGCAGTTCAATAATTAACTTTATGATAAAATAGATCTGACGCAAGAAGTATCATTTTGAACATTTCTGAACGTAATCATCTGGGTACATGGAAGGCACAGCAGGACAAGTGGTAGAAAAAAGTAACATTTTGATGACAATAGTAACCCCAGAGTCGACTTGCTTCTAGAGTTACTATTGTCAAAATGATATTTCTAGCATGCTGATGATTTTATTATAAATTTAATTATTGGACTGCACTCGCATCACAAAACTGCACATGCAGAGACATCAAACGGCTCCCTATCTTCATTTGTTCTCAAGATGAAGTATTTGTAAATAAATCCCCGCAAAAAAATAAATTATTGAATATTTCAGAATTTTGAAAAATTTGAATTAAAGAATGTTGTAAGAATATCTCTGAATTTTTTCAAATTTTTCGTAACGTCGACCTCGTTTCAGGAACAGATGAAAGTTGACGCTTGAAAAAGGGGGCCGAAAACCCCTGTTTTTTTGTGTTTTCCCTCTAACTATTGACAAAATTTTTTTAAGGATAAAAGTAATCATATCCTTGAATTCAAAAGACTTCAAGCTTTCAGATTATTTTTATTAAACAATTCCGAGGCTTTTTTGAGCAAGTTACAATCAGAAGAAATTTCGAAGAACTATTTATTTATAATTTTTTTAAGATTCTTGAGAAAATTCGAAAAGATTTTTGAAAATTTCAGATATGTCAAATCGAAAATTCAACAAAAAAGTAAATCTTCAAGCAAATCGTTGAATTTTCATAGAAAAAAAAAATTTTCAACAAAAAATGTAGTAGCTGATAATTCAATTTGAAAGATTTTCATTTTATATAAAAGAAATTTGAAATTTTTTTTCTTCACTGAAAAATCTTTTTTTGGTTGAAAAATCAACTATTTTGTTGAAAATTCGTATTTTTTTTATAAATTCAACCATTTTTTACGTTAAATTAAAATATTTTTTTGGTGAAAATACCAACTATTACATTTTTCATTGAGAATTCGTCTTTTATGGTTCAAATTTGTATTAAATGTTTAAGAATGAAATTAGTTTGTGGAAAATCAAAAATGTTGTTAAACATTCATCCTTTTTAGTTGAAATTCAACTTTTTTGTAGAAAATCGGTTTTTTTGGTTCGAAAATTCATTTTTTTTTTTTTTGAAGATTCTTCATCTTTGAAAATTTATCCCTTTATTTGAAAATGTAACTATTTTGTTTAAACATCTTTTTGGGTTGAAAGTTCAACTATTTTGGTAAAAAATGACCTTTTCTACAATTAATATTTCAGGGTTGAAAATTCAACTGTTTTGTAGAAAATTCGTCTTTTTGCTTTACAATTCAACAATTTTGTTGAAAATATTCTCTTTCTTGACTGAAAAATCTTCTTTGTTTGAAAAATCATCTAAATTGTTTCAAATTCGTATTTGTTTATGAATTCAACTATTTTTTATATATAATAAAAATCTTTTTTAATTGAATTATCAGCTATTACATTTTTTATTGAGAATCATCTTTTATGGTTATTTTAAATTAGTTTGTGGAAAAATCAATAATTTTCTTAAAAATTAATTCTTTTTGGTTAACATTCAACTTTTTTTAGAAAATTCGTCATTTTAATTAAAAATTAATTTTTTTTCGGTTGAAGATGCAGCATTGTAGTTAAAGAGTCAATTCTATGGTTGAAAAATCGCTTTGAATTTCTGTTTATGACTCTTAAAAACTGAATCGAAACCTTGTAAAAATGGGATAAAAGGAGAAAATCGTATTTTTCGATTTTAGGTGTTTTATGAAATTTTTCAAATTTTAAGGGGCACAACGGGTAAAGGGGGAAAAAGAATTTAGGTAAAAAGGGGGACGGACTGTGATCCCTGCACTTGATTACAATTCAATTAAAAAAATTTGTTTAAATAATTTTTGGCTGAAATATCAACCAAAGATAAATCATAATAATTTACAAAAGTGATATTAACGAAAAAAATACAAAAAAAATGTCTCATTACACACACACAAACATCCAATTAGTAAACTGCGTTCCTGACAAGAAATTATTAAATTTTTTAAAGCAACAACAATTCCACTGACGAGGGCCACCATTGTGTGCCGAGACATTTAGTCAATTTGACTAATTGAATTCAATTATTTTGGACCCTAGAGCCAATTTACCAACAACTATTTTGCAGTTTTGTTCTCGAGGGTCAATATGATTCCCCACTGATTATTAAGAATGATCTCAATTTCCTAATAATTATTCTATTGATTATTATTTTAATTTGGAAAGTTTTAATTTATTCAGAAAGTATTCGTTTTGATAGAAGACTGGAATTGAACGAGACTTGGAGAAGAGCGATAACGATAAAGTCGAAAAACTTGAGCACTGTCGTTGTCACCCTTTTCGTCTAATGGTCTCCACATCTTCTGAGTGCTCGCCAACTTTAGTTAACAACGTAACTTTCAACGATTCCATTTGAGATTATACGACGTTCAAGATGAAAACATTAGCTTCAAAGATTCACAAAAAATTGTTTCGTCTTTTGCTTGTTAAAACTTAATTAAGACGATAAATTATTATTACATTAGTATTATATTTTTAGATTAATCTAGAATTCCTCTGTTGTTTATTCAAATAACACGTTCGTTCCGAAAAAAATGATCCGACCCAGGTCGCTGATCAATCTCTCTAGCAAGCACCCCAGGCGAAGAGCTTCACAAAGTCATTATGTAAAGCTCTCCACTCGGGTTCATTAGTATCAAAGGTCTTTCGTTTCAGGCGTTTCTTCCTCTTTCATTTTCAAAATTTCCTGAGTTTTCCCTGACCATCAATATTCAAAGACCAGTATTTTTCTCTTGTAACATTTTTAACATTGAATCTTTTATAAATGGAATGAAACAATTATTTCAGATTAAAATTTAAAAGTGTGAAATTTATTTATTTCAACCAAAAAAGATAACTTTTCTACCATAAAAGGTGAATTTTTAACAAAATACTTCAATTTTCAATTTGCAAAGATGAATGTTGTTCAACCAAATAGTCCAGATTTCAAACAAAAATTTAAACTTCAACCACATAGTTGAACTTTCAACAACGAAATTAATTATTAACCAAACAGTTTCTTTTACTACTGAACAGTGAAACTTTAAATTTTTAACAAAATTGTTAACAAAATAGTTGAACTTTTAATCAAATATAATTTTGATGTTAATTCATTTTTGTCTACTGGCCTCGAATCAATACTTTGAATATTGATTTTTTTAAATTGTGAAAAAATGCTCAGAGCTCAGCTGGGCTTCGAACCCAGGTCTTTCATATTTCCAGTCTAATGACCGAGATCATTTCTTTCGTTGAAAATCTGACTACTTTGGTCATCAGGCCGGGAATCTGAAAGACCTGGGTTCGGATCCCAGCGGAGTAAGGGAACATTTTTTTTCACAATTTTAAAAAATCAAGGTCAAAAACCTTAATATCAAAAATATTTCAATCAAATAATTGAATTTTGAATAAAATAATTGAATTTTTAACCAAATACTTGAATTTTCTAGTTGCAAAGATGAATTTTCAACCAAATAGGCGACTTTTTAAACCAACAAGTTTAAACGTAAAGTCGAATTTTCAACAGAATTATAAAATCTTAACGAAAAATGTAATAATTGATATTTCAACAGCATAAAAAAAAAAATTTCAACAAAATAGTTGAATTTTTTAAACTAAAAAAGCTTAATTCTGAACAAAAAATGTAACAGTTTATATTTCAACCAAAAACGATTAAATTTCTACAAAAAGAGAAAAATATTTATAAAGAAAGTTGAATTTCACGCTAAAAAATATAAATTTTCAAACAAAAACGAAAGATTAAAATTTCTGTAAAAAAAAATTAATTTTTATCAAGAAAAAAACAATTTTGAACAAATCAGTCAATTTTCAACGAAAGAGATGAATTTTCAACTACAATGATGAATCTTCAACTGCAATAGTTAAATTTTTAGTTGAAAAAATTCATTTTCAACAACAACAAAATTGTTTTACAACCAAAGAGATGACTTTTCAACTAAAATCATTTCTTGTTCAAACTTCAACTAAGCAGTTAAATTTTAATTTTAAATAAACAAAAAATTCATTTTGAAGGAATAATGTAACAGTAGATATTTCAAAAAAAAGAGATTCTAATTTTAATTAAAATTTTAAAAGCCAAAAGGCGAATTTTCAACCAAGAAAATGAATTTTTTGACAAAAGAGACAAATTTTCAAACAAATAGTTGAATTTTAAGGTGAAAAAGATCAATTTTCAACAAAAAATGGAAAGGTTAAAATTTATGTAAAAAAATTAATTTTCAACCAGAAAAACCCAATTCTCAATAAAATAGACCAATGTTAACTAAAGAGATGAATTCGCAACTAAAATTATGAACCTGCAACTCGAATAGTTAAATTTTTAGTTGAAAAAATTAAATTTTTTTTAAATACTGTATCTTTTATAAACGGAATACAAAAATTTTTAATTTATTATTCTGGACAGCTATTTAAACTGCCTCTTACAGAAATTTGGCTTTTGCAAAATTTTTTATTGAATCCCGAACTTTTCCAAAGAAAATTTCCTTTTCCCTGATTTTTGGTTTTTCCTGACTTACCGCCACTCAAAAATGAAGTTTTTTTTAAATTGCCCAACTTTTTGAAATTAATTTCGACGTCCTGAACTTTACGTTTTCGATCAATTTTTTACCGATTTAAGCACGGAACACTAAATTACTCTTTCTCGGAGTGAGAGAAGATAATTACCATTTATCTAACGCGGGAAGAATGCACCGGAAGTTAATGCTATCGTTAGACCGATTAAACATTTACATACTCACTTATATACTTATATACTCGCAATTTCATTCAAGCTTTATTAAACAATGAGAACAAGCCCCGGGTGTCGACATTTTTTTTTCCCCCCCCCCCCCCCCCCGAAAATAGCAGTCCAAAAAGCTAGCTGCTAAAACGGGGGAAATAGGAGAATTTTTAACGAAAATAGGGGAATAAATTGTTTTAAATAAAACTAATGCAGATACCATATTGAATTTAATATAAGACGAAAAATATTAATTTTCTACCAAAAAATTTTAAATCAAACAGTTGCTTTAGCAACCAAATAGTTGATATTTCAAGCAAAAAAGACAAGTTTTCAAAAAAAGAGTTTAACTTCTGAGCAAATAGTTTAATTATTCAACCAAAAACGCCAATTTTTTCAAAAATAAATGAATTTTGAAGAAAAAAGTTCATTTTTAACCAAGAAAGATAAATTTTCAACCAAGAAAGATGACTCTTCTACCATAAAATATGAATTTTCAATCCAAAAGTACGAATTTTCAACAAAACAAATCAATTTTGAGCCACAAAGATGACTTTAATAAAATAATTAGATTTTCAATAAATCATTGAAGTTTTAAGAAAATAGTTGAATTTTTAACCAAAAAGCTGAGTTTGTAACCTACAAAGATGAATTTTCAATTAAGACGATTAATTTCTTCCAAAAGACGAATTTTTAACAAAATTCATGTATGTTCAACCAAATAGTTGAATTTTCAACCAAATAATTGGATTTTCAACCAAAAACGGAATATTTTAATTTCCGGTTAAAAAAATTACTTTTTAACGACAAAAAAAAAAGACATTTGCAACCAGTTGAATTCAAAGAACAAAAATGAGTTTTTAACAAAATAGTTGCATCCTCAACCAAATAGTATAATTATAAACCAAGATGATTAATTTTCTGACGAAAGACGAATTTTTAATAAAATTCATGAATTTTCAACCAAATAGTTGAATTTTCAAACGAATAGTCGAATCTTCAACCAAATGGTTGAATTTTCAACCAAAAAAGAAATAGTTAAATTTCCAGTTTAAAAAATTAATTTTTAACAACAAAAAGCAAATTTTCAGCGAGTTGAATTCAACAAAACATAACGATTTTTTTAACAAAATCGTTGCATTCTCAACCAAATAGACTAATTTTCAACCATGAAGATTAATTTTCTACCAAAAGATAAATTTTTAACAACAAAAATGAATTTTGAACCAAATATTTGAATTTTCAACTAAAAGGATAAGTTTTCAACCAAAAATGGAATAGTTGAATTTTTAGTTAAAAAAAATACTTTTTAATGAAAAAAAAAAAATTCAACCAGTTAAATTCAACGAACAAAAACGAATTTTTAACGAAATAGTTAAATCCTTAATTAAATAGACTAATTGACAACCAAGAAGATTAATTTTCTAACCAAAAAGACGAATCTTCAACAAAAGAGTTCAGTTTTCTAGCTAAAATTCGAATTTTTTAGAAAAAAGTTGACTTTTAAACCGAAAAATATGAATTTTCAACAAGAAAGTTAATTTTTAATTAATAAAGACGAATTTTCAACCAAGAAGATTAATTTTCCACCAAAAGACGAATTTTTAACAAAATACATTAATTAAACCAAATAGTTGAATTTTCAATTAATTTTCAACAAAATAGTTAAATTTTCAACTAAAGAGGTGAAACATTAACGAAAAAAATGAATTAGTAACAAAATAATTAAATTTTTAACCACATTGTAGAATTTTTAACCATTAATTCTATTAATTCAGTTCGCATGTAATCGAAAAAGCGGAAAAACGAGGAAAAGGGAAAGTTTCTTGAAAACAGAGGGAAAAGGAAAAATAGTTCTTTGAAAAGTGGGAAAAGAGGGATGTAGGCGAAAGAGCCATCTTTCGCAAACTTTTTTTTTTCTTCAAAAAAACCGTTTCCAACCGTAGTTTTTGGCTCTACCCCACCCCCCTTAAATTTGTAACGTAGTTTACGGACGACCCCTAAAAACGCCACCCACAACTGAAGTGCTGCATTTAGTGAAGCTTGAAATGAAGTTGGACCAGTTTAGGACTCAGTCCTAGATGCAGTTGGAAAGGGTTGGATGATCATCTCAACCCTGGTTTTTAGAACCTCGTTTTTAGAACCTGATTTTTAGAATAATATTATTTACATTTTGAAAAATTGTAGTCAGTCTGCATTTAGTGAAGCTTGGAATAGGGTTGGACCAGTTTAGGACTCAGTCCTAGACGCAGTTGGAAAGGGTTAGATGATCATCTCAACCCTGGTTTCTAGAACCT
>CAKNYM010045787.1:32105-44249 GCA_932195095.1 Andricus curvator | reverse complement strand
GAAGGAAAGATGTAGTAGTTGATATTTCAACCAAACAAGTCTTTAATTTTTAATCAAAAACATTTCAATAAAACCAAAAGGAATCTTCAGAAAAATAGTTAAATACAGTCATATGAAGCTACTTTCACAAATCAAGAATCATTGTTATTAAATTTAATATTGCAATTTAAATAAAAGTAAGAAGTACGTTTTTCCAGGCATATAAAAGTTCCCTGACAATTCCAGATTTTCCAGGTTTTCCAGGTAGGGTACACACCCTGTAATATGATTACATGATTCCAGACACGTACATGTACGTCTTTATTATTGAGACGATTTTAAAGGAGAAAGGATGCTTTCTTATCAGCTCTCATCAATCCTTCTCAAAAAATCAGCGACATCATGTGTTAATTGGGCAATAAATTTCCGGATTTCTGACACAAAATACCGATGAAAAGCACACCTGTGAAAGCTAAAAGAGAAACAAAAATATATAGGTGCCTATTTCACACTTCTCAAAATATGCGGCCATGGAGTGTCCAATAAATGTTCGGCTCATTTGACTAAATTATAAAACGGTCTGTGATCACGTTGATCAATCAACTTATTCAACTTATCCACTTGAACGATTACTAATTAGCCTACTCTGAATATTTTACCCAAACGAACTGGACATTCGGGTTTTACTCTCGCCGCAGGCTGTCCTCAAGTTATTAATACATTTCATTTTGTGGGGTACGTGTTTCTTTTTTCGGTGATAAAATATTGAATATGGAGAATTGAGTTCTCAAATCGTATGAATTAATTTGATCCGGGCAAAATAAAGTAAGTTATAACCAGTGAATTATGATGAAGAATTGAGCGGCTGTGAGCAATAACAGCCTACTTGTATTTTTAGAAGCTACTTGTTTTTCATTTGTTTTGCACATCATTTCATGAAATAGTTGAATTTTCGAAAAAAAAAAAAAAACAACAACTACAAAGTTATATTTACAACCAAATAGTTAAATTTTTAACCCAATGGTCGAATTTTCAAAATTAAACTTCAACCAAAAAAGTTGCATTTTCAAACCAAATATTTGAACTTTCAAGCCGAAAAAACGAATTTTTTAGAAGACGGTTGAATGATCAACTTAAAAAGTTTATTTTTCAACAATAATTATAACTTTCAATCAAGAGAGATAAATTTTCAACCAAGTAGTTGAATTTTCAAACAAAAAAAATATAATTTTCAACCAAACAGTTGCATTTACAGCCAAATAGTTGAACTTTCAAGCAAAAGAGATGATTTTTTTTTTAAATTAAAATTTTACCAAGAATGGTAACAATTTCAAGACAAAAAAAGATATTTTTAGATGACAGTTCAATTTTCAACAAAAAGAGATTAAATTTCAACCAATAAAGAGGAATTTTTAACCAAATGATTAATTAAAAAAAAAATGCAAATGAACACTTACCTTTATTATCAAATAGTTAAACTTTCAATCTGAAGAGATAAATTTTCGACAAAATAGTAGAACTTTTAACCAATTAGTTGAATTTTCAACCCAAAAAATGATTTTTTTGGATGAAAGTTACATTTTCCATAACAAGGTTTATTTCAAAGAAAAAAGACATTATCAACCTGAAAAATATAATTTTCAACAAAAAATATCATTTTCAATCAAGAAAGTGTAATTTTCAACCAAATGTTGAATTTTCAACCAAATAGTTGAATTTTCAACCAAATAGTTGAATTTTCAACCAAATGGTCGGATTTTCAAACAAAAAGAAAATTGAATTATCAACCTGAAAAGTGTACTTTTCAGCAAAAAATATCATTTTCAATAAAGAAAGTGGAATTTTCAACCAAATGTTGAATTTTCAACTAAATGGTAGGATTTTCAAACAAAAGAGATTAAACTTGAACCAAAAAAGTTGCATTTCTAACAAAACAGTTAAATTTTTAACAAAATAGCTAATTTTCTGTCACGAAAGCGGAATTTTCAAAACAAAAAGACAAACTTTTTAGAGGACAGTTCAATTTTCAACAAAAAAGTTAATTTTCAACCTAAAAAAGATTTTTAGAAGATAGTTGAATTATCAACCTGAAAAGTTGAATTTAAAAAATAATAATAATTTCCAACCAAAAAATGGTAGAATTTCCAAGCCAAAAAAAGATATTTTTAGATGACGGTTCAATTTTCAACAAAAAGAGGTTAATTTTCAACCAATAAAGAGAAATTTTCAACCAAATAATTAATTTAAAAAAAAATTCAAATGAACAGTTACCTTTATTATCAAATAGTTAAACTTTCAATCTGAAGAGATAAATTTTCGACAAAATAGTTGAACTTTTAACCAATTAGTTGAATTTTCAACCCAAAACACGATTTTTTTGGATGAAAGTTACATTTTCCATAAAAAGGTTTATTTCAAACAAAAAAGACATTATCAACCTGAAAAATATCATTTTCAACCAAAAATATCATTTTCAATCAAGAAAGTGGAATTTTCAACCAAATGTTGAATCTTCAACCAAATAGTTGAATTTTCAAACAAATGATCGGATTCTTAAACAAAAAAGACAGTTGAATTATCAACCTGAAAAGTGCAATTTTCAACAATAAATATCATTTTTAATACAGTGTGCGTAAAATGCGTTTTTACACACCCATATAAGTGCGTAAAACGGCTTATTTTTATGCACTCATATGCACGTTTTACGCACTTATATGGGTGTGTAAAACGCATTTTTACGCACACTGTGTCAAAATAGTATATTATGCAACATGTGCGTAAAATGCGGTTTTACACACGCGATCACAACAAGTGGGTAAATCGCACGCATATGTTGCATACGAAATTTTTTGACACAGTGTGCCTATGAGTGCGAAAAAATAAGCCGTTTTACGCACTTATATGGGTGTGTAAAAACGCATTTTACGCACACTGTGTCAAAAAATATCGTATGCAACATGTGCGTACGATTTACCCACTTGTGGTGATCGCGTGTGCAAAAGCGCATTTTACGCACTTGTTGCATAATATGCTATTTCAATCAAGAAAGAGACATTTTCAACCAAATGTTGCATTTTTAACCAAATAGTTGATTTATCAACCTGAAAAGTGTAATTTTCAACAAAAAAATATCATTTTCAATGAAGAAAGTGGAATTTTCAACCAAATGTTGAATTTTTAACCAAATAGTTGAATTTTCAACAAAATGTCAGGAATTTCAATCAGAACCTATTAAACTATAACTAAAAAAAGTTGCATTTTAAACAAAATAGTTGAATTTTCAACAAAATATGTAATTTTCTATTAAGAAAGTGGAATTTTTAACCAAATAGTTGAATTTTCAACAAATAATTTTTAACCAAGCAGTTGCATTTACAACCAAATAGTTAAACTTTCAATCAAAAGAGACGCTTTTTCAACAGTATGGTTGAATTTTTTAAAAAAAGGTAATTTTCAACCGAGAAAAGTGAATTTTCAACCAAATAGTTGAAGTTCCAAAAATAGAAAAATCATTTTCAAATAAGTAGTTGCATTTACAATCAAATAGTTGATTTTTAAATCAAAAGATACAAATTTTCAATTAAAAATATCATTTACAACCAAACATTTTTTGAATTTTCAACCAAAAAAAAGATTTTTTTAGATGACAGTTAAATTTTCAACAAAAAGAGATTAAATTTCAAACAATAAAGAGGAATTTTCAACTAAATAGTTAAATTAAAAAAAAAAATTCAACTAAACAGTTGCATTTATTATCAAATAGTTAAAATTTCAATTTAAAGAGATGAACTTTCGACAAAATAGTTGAACTTTTAACCAAATAGTTGAATTTTCAAGTCGAAAAGACAAATTTTTTAGATGAAAGTTAAATTGTCCACAAAAAGGGTTATTTTAAACAAAAAAGACAGTTGAATTATCAACCTGAAAAGTATAGTTTTCAACAAAAAATATCATTTTCAATCAAGAAAGTGAGATTTTCAACCAAATATTGAATTTGCAACTAAATGTTGAATTTTCAACCAAATAGTTGAATTTTCAACCAAAAGGTCGGATTTTCAAACAAAAAAGAAAATTGAATTATCAACCTGAAAAGTGTAATTTTCAACAAAAAATATCATTTTCAATCAAGAAAGTGGCATTTTTAAACAAATGTTGAATTTTCAACCAAATAGTTGAATTTTCAACCAAATAGTCGGATTTTCAAACAATAAAGACAGTTGAATTATCTACCTGAAAAGCGTAATTTTTAACGAAAAATATCATTTTCAATCAAGAAAGTGGAATTTTCAACCAAATGTTGAATTTTCAACCAAATGGTAGGATTTTCAAACAAAAGAGATTACACTTGAACCAAAAAAGTTGCATTTTAAACAAAACTGTTAAATTTTTAACAAACAACTAATTTTCTGTCAATAAAGCGGAATTTTTAACTAAAAAGTTGAATTTTCAACCAAATAGTTGAATTTTCAACCAAATAGTCGGATTTTCAAACAAAAAAGACAGTTGAATTATCTACCTGAAAAGCGTCATTTGTAACAAAAAATATCATTTTCAATCAAGAAAGTGGAATTTTCAACCAAATGTTGAATTTTTAACCAAATAGTTAAATTTGCAACAAAATGGTCGGATTTTCAAACAAAAGAGATTGCACTTGAACCAAAAAATTTCCATTTAAAAAAAAACAGTTAAATTTTTAACAAAATAACTAATTTTCTGTCAAGAAAGTGGAAATTTTAACCAAAAAGTTGAATTTTCAACAAATAATTTTCAACCAAGCAGTTGCATTCACAACCAGAGTTCAACTTTCAATCAAAAGAGAAGAATTTTCAACAATATGGTTGGATTTTTAATGAAATAGTTGAATTTTTAAACCAAAAAAAAAAAAACTTTTTATAGGACAGTTCAATTTTAAACAAAAAAGTTCATTTTTAACCAAGAAAGATGAATTTTTAACCAAATAGTAGAATTTTCAGGAAAAGAAAAATCATTGTAAAATAAGTAGTTGCATTTACAACCAAACAGTTGATTTTTAAATCGAAAGAGACGAATTTTCAACAAAAATCTTAATTTTCAAGTATAAGAAAGATGAATGTTCAATCCATATGAACAAATTTTTCATAAAAGAAAGACGGATATTCACCAAAATAGTTGAATTTTTAACAAAAAAAAGAATACTTTTTAACAAAATAATTAAATATTTAACCAGCAAATAGTCGAATTTGTAACCAAAACAAACTAACTTTTACCCAAAAATAGTTACATTCTCGTATTAGCTTCTATTAATTCAGTTCGTACTCAAGCAACAAAAAACAGAAAAGGGGAAGCTTCTACAAAACCGGGGGAAAAAGATGAATTCTTGAAAAAATGGGCAAATAGGGGAATAGGGGAAAGAGTATAAAGTCTGAAGCAGTAATATTCAGTAAATCAGTAAATTATTCACTGAATTCATTAAATGTATAATATAAAAGGGAATGTCCGAGTAACTGGTCTATTTCCATAGAATGCAAAATGGCGATCAATAACTTTAATTCAGGATCAGGAGTGGAAGGATTGCAAAACCCTCTGGCCTGGGGCCCTGAATTAATTAATGCTGACTCTGCTTCCGTCCTGGGGTTATCTTTAATAAACTTTACAGACACCCCAAGATTCTGCAGAATCTTATCCGAGACTCTCACTCTAAGTTTTCTTACGTAATCTCCTGAGCCGTACTTAGGAACTAAGAATAAGAAGGAATACGGGTAAGAGAAAGCCTAGATACGCTCCTGATAGTTAAAACAAAAGGAGTTTGGATCTCATTATACTCTATTTCAGTCTGTCGTGATTACCAGTAAGTAATCACTAGTAATCGTCTTTAGGGCCGTTCTAAAAACAGTGCTACACGGAAAAAATTTATTTTTGAAGAAGTGAAGAAGTCACGAACTTGTAGCTAGGTCTCGGATACGAGAAAAAAAAAATGAAACATTACATCCTTATTTCTATGAGAAATATATGGATAAATCTCGAAGTTTCTTACGAACAGTTCGAATTTCCTACGAGCAGTTCCTGAAAATTTCAGACTGAAATATAAAGAGAAAAAATTTTATTTGTGCGATTTATTTTTATATTAATTTATAAATTCGCAACTCATTCGACGAGCTCGAGGCACACTTACAAGCGCACACACGCACCGCGCGTTTAGGAGAGTGTGTGTGTGGGCCACGTACAGGCGAACCTACTTCCTAGTTCCCAGATTTGTCGGGCAAGCTCGTGAGTGCTCTGAGAATCTTTTCCCAATCACTCGTAATATTTTTGTAATCATTCACGTAAAAAAAGTGATGAACCGTTTTAGAATTTTCACATCGAGTTCGTCAATCTTTCTCAAAGTTCGCAGGTTATTTACGAAAATACATAAATATCCGATGAATTTTTCTCATATCCGAGACCTAGCTAGTAGTTCGTGACTTTTTTACGGATAAATTTTTTCCGTGTAAGTCCACTTTTTTTACGAAATTGAGGATTTATTTTTTGATTTTATAGTTGCCGACCAGATAAATGTATTATATAAATTTACATAAAGTGTTTTTTGTCTACTGGTCAACAATCAATATTTTTTAATATTGATTTTCAGTTTTTAAGTTGTGAAAAAATGGTTTCCAGCTCCGCTGGGATCCGAACCCAGGCCTTTCAGATTGCCGGTCTGACGCTCTTACCCACTAAGCTAAGGAGAGACGAGATTAATTACTTCACAATCCTTACAAGTTGAAATACGACGTAATTCCTTATACTTGTAAGATTAATTTCTCGAACAAGAAGTTATATATTTTTTGATGTTATGGTTGTCAACCAGATAAATATATTATATAAATTCATATACAGTGTTTTTGTCTATTGTTCAAAAATCAATATTTTTTAATATTGATTTTTAATTTTTAAGTTGTGAAAAAATTGTCTCCAGCTCCGCTGGGATCCGAACCCACGCCTTTCAGATTGCCCGTCTGACGCTCTTACCCACTAAGCTAAGGAGAAATGAGATTAATTTCTTCACGACCCCTACAAGTTGAAATACGACGTAATTCCTTATACTTGTAAGATTAGTAGAAAAAAACAGATAAGATAAGACCAGTAGACAAAAAATACTTGACATCAATTTATATATTTAAAATTGAGCATTCTTCAAAAATTGTACTTTTTCGGTTTTTAAACCTATTTCAGTGAAAGAATTAAGTTTTTGTAATTTTTTACGCTGAAGTTGAGTATTTAAATGTATACAAATATTTTGAAATTTCAAATAGTTCAAATAGTCAGAAAAAATATCAAAATTTTAAAAATATCGTACTAATACTACAATCGTTTTTTTTCTGTTGACTGCTGTTACTTGTTAATCAAATAAATAAAAAATATGTATTACATATGATTTTCTTCACGATTTATGCACTACTTTTATTTGTAATGCCAGGAAAAGCTAAACATAAGTCCACTTTTTGACGAAATTTACACCTGTTTCAGTTAAAAAATTAAGATTTTTAAATTTTCACACTGAAATTGAATATTTAAATGTATAAAAATATTTTGCAATTTCAAAAAATTCAAACTTAATGAATGAATTATACTAAAATATTCCATTTTTATAACACTTCGACGGTCATTATTGGATTTTGACAAGTACTTAACAATTAGAGATATTAATATCAAAATTTAAAAAATATCGAACTCATACTACAAACCTTCTTTTTTCGGTTAACTGATGTTACTTGTTAATCAAATAAATAAAAAATATGTATTTCGAATAATTTTCTTCACGATTTATGTCCTATTTTTATTTATAATGCCAGGGAAAGACAAACGGTTTTAAGTCCACTTTTTGACACTTTTTTTTATTGGACTTAACACCGTTTTTCTTTTATTCTTCCCCGCTTCAATTTATAAGTAAATTGAAGTGATTGAATTTTTTTGATTCATGTTTTTTTTTAAATCATATTTTTTGGTAGAAAATTAATCCTCTTGGTTTAAAATTTAACTGTTTGGTTGAAAATTCATGAATTTTGTTGAAAATAAAATTTTTTTGTTAAAACGCAACTGTTTTTAATTAAAAATTAAAATCTTTTTTTGTTGAAATATCAACTATTACATTTTTTGTTGAAAATTGATCTTTTTAAGTTGAAAATTCAACTATTTGGTTAAAAGTTGAACGACTTTGATGAAAATTACTTTTTCTGGCTAAAAATTCATTTTTTAACTGAAAACTCAACTATTTGGTTAAAAATTCAACTGAATAATTGAAAATTAATTCTTTCGTTCAAATTTATTATTCTGAGGTTAAAAATTAATATTTTTGTTTTAAAAATTTAACTATTCTGTAGAAAACTTGTCTTTTTGGCTTGAAAAATCAACAATTTGGTAAAAAATTCAACTATTTTATTGAAAATCCGTTTTTTGGCTTGGAAATTTAACTGTTTTGTAGAAAATTCCTTTCTTAAAGTTGAAAATCAATTTTTTTTAATGAACATTTAGTTCCATTTTTGATTAAAAATTGATTTTTCTTAGTTGAGGATTCAAGTATTTTGTTGAAAATTCTCTTTTTTTCTTATATTCAACGGTTTTGGGTTTAAAATAAAAATATTTTTTGGTTAAAATATCATCTATTACATTTTTTCTTGAAAATTCATATTTTCGGGTTGAAGATTGAACTATTAATTTATTGAAATTTTCATTTTTTGCTAAAAATGTATCATTCTTAATTGAAAATTTAACTATTCGATTCAAAAATCATGTATTTTGTCAAAAAAATCGTCTTTGTTGGTAGAAAAGTAATCCCTTTGGTTTAAAATTGTAATATTTTATTGAAAATTTATTTCTTTTGTGGAAAATCCGTCTTTTTTGCCAAAAAAAAAATTTTGTTTATAATTTAACGGCTTTTGATTTGAAATTAAAACATTTTTTGGTTAAAATTCATCATCTATTACATTTTTTGTTGAAAATCAACTTTTTTGTTGAAAAATCATATTTTTAGGTTGAAAATAGAACTATTTTGTAGAAAATTGTTCACCCCAAAAACGTGGTATTTAAATGTATTCAAATATTTAAAAATGTCAAATACTTTAAACTAAATGAATAAATTTTCCAAATTCCAAATATTTCTCATTGATATAGTTAATTATTTTTTATTGAAAAGTCTACTATTATATTTTTGGTTTAGAATTAATCATCTCTTTCGGTTAAAAATTCTACTACTTGGTTGAAGATTTAATTCTTTTGCTGAAAATTAATTTTTTTGGTTGAAAATTAATTTTTTTAACTACAAATTTTACTATTCTATTTTCGGTTGAAAATTGATCGTTTTTAGTTAAACATTCAACTATTGACTTTTTCATTGAGAATTCATATTTTTGGTTGAATATTCAACTACTTGGTTTAGAATTGAAGTATTTTCTTACAAATTCATTTTATTGGTTGAAAATTGAACTACTTTGTTAAAAATTTGTCGTTTTTTTTTGGCTGAAAATTAATTTTTTCAACTGAAAATTTAACTATTCTATTGTCGGTTGAAAATTATTTGGTTTTATTTTAAAATTCAATTACTATTTTCGTAGAGAATTCAACTATTTGGTTGAATTTTTTTTCTCTGTTGACTGAAAAATCTTTCCTGGTTGAAAATTCAACTATTTGGTTGAAAGTTGAGTTACTTTGTTAAACATTTATTTTGTTGCTTGAATATTCAACTTTTCTGTTGAAAATTGATTTTTGATTTTTTTGGTTTAAATTTTTTTATTATTTTGTTAAACATTTATTTTGTTGGTTGAATATTTAACTTTTCTGTTGAAAATTGATTTTTGATTTTTTTGGTTGAAATTTAATTATTTATATTGAAAATGTTACTATTCCATTATTGGTTGGAAATTTATGTATTTTTTTGTATATTTGTCTTTTTTGGTAGAAGGTTAATCTTCTTGATTAATAATTTAACTGTTTGGTCCATAGTTGAACTACTTTGCTAAAAATTCATTTTATTTGTTGAAAGCTAACTATTTTGTGGAAAATTAATTTTTATAACTGAAAATTTAACTATTCCATTATTGGTTGAAAATTGATCGTGTTTAATTAAAAATTATTAATTCAAAGTTGAATTACTTTGTTAAAAATTAATTTTTAGATAATTATCTTTTTGGGTAAATTCTACTGTTTTTGATCAAAAATGAAAATCAACTATTCAATTTGAAATAGAACTATTTGGTTTAAATTGCAACTGTTTGGTACAAAATTAATTTTTTAAATTGAAAATTCATCTACTTGCTTGAAGGTTCAACTTTTTTATTAAAAATTAATTTTTTTCCTTAAAGATTCATAATTTCAGTTGAAAATTCCAGTTGTTTATTGAAAATTGAATTATTCTGTAGAAAATTTAACTGTTTTGTGTTAATTTTCTTTTTTTGGATAGAAAATTCATCCATCTAGATTAGAAATTCAAGTGTCATCCAAAAAATGTGTTTTTGAGTGGCCCTTTTAGTCTTTATAATATGTACCCTAAGAAAGGTTAATGTTTTCATTTAATTCGAAAAAAAGTCTCAAGTGGCACGAAAATAGCAACCGGTTGCTTTTTAATGACTTCATCCCTTGAGGGTCGTAGAACGATAATAGAACACCGGTTTCTGGCACGCGTTTAGATTGAAAAAAGCCAATTGCCAGGAAGCTCTCTCGTCAAGCCATAGGAAGGGGAAAGTCGATAAAAACTTAAGAGGAAATTTTTTTTATTTTTTCCAGAATACCTTTTTATCATAGAGTCCATAGAAACTTTACATTTTCATCTTTTACATACAACTTTTATTATACAACTTTGATTATACAACTGAACAAAAGTTGCATTTCAATTCAATGCTCTAGAACTAGATTGGAAGATTGGAACTGATCGGGGTCAGTTAAGATTCTGGGAATTAATTTAAAATATTGAATTGAAATGAGAAAAAGGCCCTGCTAAATCTGATAATAAAAATAAAAATTATTTATGGATTTAAAAATATATTTTGTTATTTGCTAATTTTGTAGATTGGAAAGACAGGGAAGAAATCGCTAACGATTCAATAGAGAAAATAATTTTTAAATATAATAAATGTTTATTTTATATTAAAATTCAATTTTAAACGCTTCAAGTTGATTTCTCAAAAAAAAGGAATTTTTAACTAAAAATATTACTTTTCTACCACAAAAGACGATATTTCAACCAAAAAAAGAAATTTTTCGACAAAGTAGTTCAACTTTTAACCAAGTAGTTGAACTTTCAATCAAAAAAGATGAATTATCAACGAAAAGTTTTATATTCTATTCAAAAAAGATTTTACTTTTAAATAACAAAAAGTTGAATTCATCCAAAAAACCTTTGAAAAAAATAGTTGATTTTCAACTTAATTTTCTAAAAAAGCCGGTTGGATATTCAATTCTAAAATATGAATTATTTAGTAATTAGTAATTATAATTAGTAATTTTCAACCACATAAGACGAATTTTCAACTACTAAAAAGAATACATTTTTTAACAAAATTGTTGATGTTTCAACAAAATAATTATATGCTCAATCAACCAAAGAAGATTTTTCAGTCAGGAAAGAAAAAAAATGTCAACGAAATTGTTCAATTTTCAAGCCAAAAGACAAATTTGTAACAAAATAATTCATTTTTCAATCAAAAAAGATATTTCATTCAAGTCAAAAAAAAATTTAAAAAACTAAAAAGAGGAATTAAACTAAAAAGAGGAATTTTCTAAAACAACAGTTGAATTTTCAAATTAAAAAGACGAATTTTCAACGAAATAGTTACATTTTCAACTACAATGAAGAATCTTTAACCAAAAAAATTTATTTACAAGCCAAAAAGACAAATTTTTTACAAAACAGATAAATTTCAACCAAAGAGGATGAGTTTAACAAAATTCTTGATTTTTTAATAAAATAATTAAATTTTTAACCAATTAATAAAATTTTTAAACATGAAAGATAAATTTTTAACGAAAAACGTAATAGCTGATATTTCAAACAAAAAAATTTAATTTTAAATAAAAAATTCGTCCAAAAGAAAACGAATTTTAAACAAAATAGTGGATTTTCAACAAAAAAAGATTTTCCAGTCAAGAAAGAAAAAAAAATCAACAGAATAGTCGATTTTTTAATCAACAAATATTTTTCAGTCAATAAAGAAA
>CAKNYM010045787.1:14528-32095 GCA_932195095.1 Andricus curvator | reverse complement strand
AATAGTCGATTTTTTAATCAACAAATATTTTTCAGTCAATAAAGAAACAATTCATAAAATTTTTAAGAATGAAAGATGAATTTTTAACGAAAAACGTAATAGTTGATATTTTAACCCAAAAAATTTATTTTTGAATAAAAAATTCGGCCAAGAAATCGAATTTTGAACAAAATAGTGGATTTTTAACCAAAAAAGATTTTCCAGTCAAAAAAGAAAAAAAAATCAACAAAATAATCGATTTTTTAATCAAAAAATATTTTTCAGTCAATAAAGAAATAATTAATAAAATTTCAACTAAATTGTGGAGTTTTAAACCCAAAAAGAGAAATTTTCTAACACAACAGTTGAATTTTGAACCTGAAATATGAGTTGTCAAAAAATAGTTAACTTTCACCTAAATAGTTTCTATTAAAATAGTGGAATTTTCAACCCCAGAAGACCTACAAACAGTTTAATTTCAACCAAAAAAGATTTTTCAGTCAAGAAAGAAATAAAATTTCTACTCAATTATTAACTTTTCAAGCCAAAAAGACGATTTTTTTACGAAATAGTGGAATTTGCAACCCGGAAATATAAATATTCAACAAAGAAGTTTATTTTTCAATAAAATAGTTGATTTTTCTGAAAAAATAGTTGAATTTGCAAACAAAAAGGATTTTTTCAACAAAATTATTGAATTTTCAACAAAATAATTATACTTTCAAAAAAATAATTAAATTTTCAACCAAATAATTAAATTTTTAACCAAATAATATAAACATGAATTCTGATCCAAAAATATAGTAGGAGACTTTTCAAATAAAGAGAATTAACTTTCAATAAAAAATAGTTGGATTTTCTTATTGGATCAAATTAAATTTTTTTAAAGTAAAGCATGAACATTTTTTAATTCTGTTGTTTATCTAATTTTCAATATTTGATTTTCTTCAATCATTTCCAAATTGTTGAATTTTGAAGCCAAAAAGATAAATTTTCAAGTAAAATTATAAATCTTCAACCAAAAAAAAAAAATTTCTTCAAGCCAAAAAGACCAATTTTCTACAAAAATAGGTGCATTTTCAACGAAAATGATGAATCTTTGATTTTATGTCACAAACAGTAGAATACATCCAAAAAAGACAAATTTTCAATAAAATAGTTGATTTTTCAACCAAAAAAGATTTTTCAGTCAAGACGAAAAAAAAATTCAACTAAATTGTTGAATTTTCAAGCCAAAAAGACAAATTTAAAAAAAAATAGATACATTTTCTACTAAAATGATAAATCTTTAAACAAAAAAATTATTTTCTAGCCAAAAAGACGAATTTTCTACGAAACAGGTGAATTTAAACCAAAAAGGATGAGGTTTTTAAAAAAAATTTTGATTTTTTATCAGAATAATTAAATTTCCAGCCAATTAATGAAATTTTTAACCTTGAAAGATGAATTCCTAATGAAAAAAAGGAAATAGTTGATATTTCAACCTAAACGGATTTTAATTTTGAATAAAAAATATAGTTGATTTCGTTCAAAAAGACGATTTTTTTTAACAAAATAGTTGATTTTCCAACCAAAAAAGATTTTTCAGTCAAGAAAGAAATAAAAGTTTAAGTAAATTATTAACTTTTCAACCCAAAAAGACTAATTTTCTACGAAATAGTTGAATTTACAACCCGAAAATATAAATTTTTAATGAAAACGCTAATTTGTAACAAAAAAAAACGAATTTTCAACAAAATAATTGAATTCACAACCAAAGAAATAAATTTTTAACAAAAATAATGAATCTTCAACTTAAGAAATGAATTTTTAACCAAATTGTTGAATTCTCAAATAAAAAGCTCAATTTTCTACCCAAAAAGACAAATTTCAACTAAAAAAGATCAATTTTCTACCAAAAAAAGAATAGTTTAATTTTCATTACAAAAAATAACTTTTCGGCAAAAAAAAAATTTCCAACAAAATAGTTTAGAAATGAATTTGCAACTAAAAAGATGCAGTTTCAACTAAAAACGAAAAATTTTCAAGAAACTAATTGAATTATCAACCAAGAATGATTTTTCAGTCCATAAAGAAAGAAATTTCATCCAAAATGTTCAATTTTCAAGCCAAAAAGACGAACTTTCAATCCAAAAATATGAATTTTAAATCCAAAAAACAGTTGATTTTCCAACCAAAACAGATTTTCCAGTCAAGAAATAAATAAAAGTTTAAGTAAATTATTAACTTTTTAAGCCAAAAAGACTCATTTTCTACGAAATAGTTCAGTTTACAACCCGAAAATATGAATTTTTAATAAAAAAGCTCATTTTTAACCAAAAAGTTAAATTTTCAAGAGAATTAACATTGTTTTTAAATCAAACATGAACATTTTTTAATTCTTTATTTATTTTTCAATCTTTGATCTTCATGAATTTTTTTCCGATATATTTCTGTTAGTAGAAAGTGCTGAATTGTTCCAAAGATTTTTCAAAGCTAAAAAAAATTTCAAAAAAAAAAATAGTTAGAATACTGGCTAAAGAAAAGGCGCTATTAGAGGGGACTTTAATTCAATATTCACGAAATACCCATATGATATCAAGTTTTTAATAATAAATAAAATTCCCTTTTTCGTATAAGAATTATTTAGTTTTCAATATTAAATAAGAAATGAGTAAAATTTATTTACAGACTCAAAATGTTGAAAAGTGAAGCCTCATTTTCTGTACATGATCAATTGATCAGATAATCGAAAGTGATGACATGTTTCAGATTCAGGATGGACGAATGCCAAGCATCAAAGAGAACGAATTGAGTACATTATTACTATCTTTACTGGAAAAAGGATAGTAATAAAAATGTGTATGTAATTTCTACAGAGTTGTTAAAAATCGAGCCAAATGACGTTAAATTACTAGAAAGGCTGTCAAATTACTAGAATCAAATACACACTGTAATAGGCGAACGTTATAAGATAGAAGCTGAGGCGGAAACATTTTTTACGGTTGTTATGAGACTTTTTCTGATACTTTTTTTATTTCAATAGATAAAACGAGAAAGATAAGCTAGAGTGAGAGGGTTCATACTTCCTGCGATGTAAAATATTTACTTACAATACTAAAACAAATAAATAATAAAAATAAATAAAATGATAATTAAATTATATCAACCATTTTAGACTAGTAGAAAAACAATTAACATCAAATTATTTAATAAATTTTATCTGGTCAAAACGATAACATCAAAAAATTCAAAAAAACATTCGAATGTTTGAAAAATTAATCTTACAGGTATAAGGAATTATTCCGTAGCTTAGTGGGTAAGAGCATCAGACCGGCAATCTGAAAGGCCTGGGTTCGGATCTCAACGGAGGTGGAAACAATTTTTTCACAATTTAGAAATGAAAATCAGTATTAAAAAAATATTGATTTTAGACCAGTACACACACAAAAATTAACATCAAATTATTTAATAAATTTTAACTGGTCAAAACCATAAAATCAAAAAATCAAAAAATCAAAATAAACATTCGAGTGTTTGAAAAATTAATCTTACAAGTATAAGGAATTATTATTATATAATATTATTATAACGGAATTATTCCGTAGCTTAGTGGGTAAGAGAATCAGACCGGCATTCTGAAAGACCTGGGTTCGGATCCCAGCGGAGTTTGACAGCAATTTTTTCACAAATTAGAAATTATGAAAATCAATATTAAAAAATATTGATTTTAGACCAGCACACTCACAAAAATTACCATTAAATTACTTATAAAAATAGATTTGTATTTTGTCTCTAATTAATAATATATATGATATTAGGTTAAGAACATGTTACCATGTAAAATGTTGACGCAATTTTTTATTACTACGTAATTCCTTGGAACCAGCAGAAAAATACAACGAATTGTGAGTGATTATTAAAGAAATATTAAACAATGGGTATTAGAACGAGGAAGTTGAAGCAAAAATTGCGTTATTGCGACATTACAGAAACACAATAATAACGCCTATCTTGCACTATCTCAGCTTTAATAAATATCAATTTTCCTGTTACTTAAATAATGATTGAAATAGAAAGTTGTATACGATTGTACTATAAAAAATATAATATAAACAATAAGAAAAATCAGGGATGCTACAAACTCCCAATTTCGAAATTCGCTCACTTCCCTGATCAATTTTTCATTTTCCCTGATCGTTATAAATGTTAATGCAACATTTTTTTAAATTTTATTTTAAAGAAATGAAGTTTGAAGAAAAAAGATAATTTTAACAAAAAAAAAAGACGAATTTTCAACAAAATTTGTAAATTGTTAACCAAATAGTTGAGTTTTCAACTCAAAAAGATAAATTTTGAACCAGGAATGGAATAATGAAGTTTTCAGTTAAAACAATTAATTTTCAAATAAAAAAAATGCATTTTTAACATCATAGTTAAATTTTCAACTGAAGAGATGAATCTTAAAAAAAATGAATTCTGAACGAAAACTGTAATAATTGATATTTCTACCAAAAATATTTTAATTTTCAGTCAAAATCAGATTAATTCTACCATATAAATATGAATTTTTAAAACAATACTTGACTTCTCAGCCAAAAAAGATTAATTTTCAAACCAAAAACAAGAATTTTCAACAAAAGAGTTGAATTTTCAACCAAAAAAGATTCTTCAGTCCATAAAGAAAAAAATTTTTATACAAAATGTTTAATTTTCAAGCCAAAAAAAACAAGATTTAAACAAAATAAATGAATGTTCAACTTAAAAAGGTAAATTTTCAAGCAAAAATGAAAGAGTTACATTCTCAGTTCAAAAACTTAATTTTCAACAAAATAGTGGAATTTTCAACCACAGAAATACATTTTTTTTTTAAAGATGGGTCTTCAAATAATGAAATTAATTTTTAACCAAATAGTTGAATTTTCAAACAAAAGGCTGAATTTTGTACTCAAAACGACAAATTTTCAACTAAAAAAATCAATTTTAAACCAATAAAAAACTAACTTTTCCATTTTTTATTGAAAATTGATCTTTTTTAGTTCAAACTTTATCTTTTTGGTTAATAATTTATTTCTTTGGTTGAAAATTAAACTATTTCAGTGAAAAGTTTTTTTTTTGGGTCAAAAATTTATTTTTTAAACTGAAAATTTAACTATTTAGTTGAAAATTCATTTTTTTTTAGTTAAAAAAGAATTAATTTTCAACCAAAAAGAAATAGTTATATTTTCAGTTGAACAAATTGTTTTTAGACTAAAAAAAGAAACGAATTAAAAAAAAATAGTTACATTTTCAACCAAAAAAAGACAATTTTAATTAAAATGATGAATCTTCAACCAAAGAAATGAATTTTAAACCAAATATTTAAATTTTCAGTTCAAAAAATTCGACCAAAAAAAAAGGAGTTTCCAACAAAATATGTAGTTCAATTCTCAACCAAAGAAATTAATTTTCAACCAAACAGATGAATTTCGAATCAAAAAAATTAAATTTCTATCAAAAAAGATACATTTTTCGCGAAAAAATGGAATAGTTAAATTTTCAGTTAAAGAAATGAATTTTTACCCAAAATAATGAATCTTCAACAAAAAATTAAATTTCAACTAAATAGTGGAATTTTCTACCAAAAGGGACAAGTTTTCAACAGAATAAATGAATTTTCTACTAAAAAATATAAATTTTCAATAAAAAATAGAATAGTTATATTTTCAGTTAAAAAAAATGTCAACAAAAAAAAAAGAATTTTCAAACAAATATTTAAATTTTCTACCAAAGAAACGAATTTTTAACCAAAAAGATGAAGTTTCAACTAATGAGATTACTTTTCTACCAAAAAAGACGAATTTTCAGCAAATTTCCAAAATTATATCATTTTAAGCATTTAAAGTAGAAAAATTAATTTATACATTAAAATTTGTTTTAAAGTCTTTTTACATATTCTCTTAAAAATTTGTTAAAAAAACTAATTTATGAAATCTCCAGGAATATAATACTAATATTATTATCTTGGAACTCGAATTTTTCCTACAATTTTTTTAAAATCCTGCAAAAGTATAAAAAAACTACCTTAAAATCATCCAGATTCTTTTTTGACAATTTTGGAAATCTTATTAAATATTCTTTTAAAATTAATTTAAAGAAAAAAAAATTATTGTTAGTTTTTCTAGGAATTTTTGTACACATTTTTTATTTATTTAAAACATTTTAAATTGCTTAAAGAGATTATAAATTTTTTGTTCGAAATCTTCAAAAATCTAAATTGTATATTAAATGGTTTCAAATCTTCTCACGTTTTAAATTATTTTGGAATCTTCTCAAAACTTCTAAATATATTTTAAACTTGCTCAATTATTTTCCAAATTAATAATTGTTTAATTGTCATTTATTGATAAAAAAGTTTGTTTTAAATCTTTTTAAATATTCTCTTAAAATTAATTTTTCAAAATATTTTCCAGTTTTAAATTATTTTGGAATCTTTTCAAAACTTCTAAATATATTTTAAACTTGCTCAATTATTTTCCAAATTAATAATGGTTTAATTGTCATTTATTAATAAAAAAAATGCTGTTTTAAATCTTTTTAAATATTCTCTTAAAATTAATTTTTCAAAATAATAAATCATTTTAAATTTTCCTCGCAAACATAAGAATTTTTTTATTTTCTTAAAACCTTTAAAGATCCTTGAAAAGTTTCAAATTTTTATTTCAAAACCTTCAGAAATGTAAATTTAGTTTTTTATTTTTCAAAATATTTTCCAGTTTTTAATTATTTTGGAATCTTTTCAAAACTTCTAAATATATTTTAAACTTGCTCAATTATTTTCCAAATTAATAATGGTTTAATTGTCATTTATTAATAAAAAAAATGCTGTTTTAAATCTTTTTAAATATTCTCTTAAAATTAATTTTTCAAAATAAAAAATCATTTTAAATTTTCCCCGCAAACATAAGAATTTTTTTCCTTGAAAAGCTTCCAAATTTTATTTCGAAACATACAGAAATCTAAATTTAGTTTTTTATTTTTCAAAATATTTTCAAGTTTTAAATTAAGTTTGGATTTTCTCAAAGCTTCTAACTATCTCTTAAAGTAACTCAAATTTTTTCTAAATTGTTAATTAAAATGTAAGAATTTTAAATTAGATTAAAATCAAATTCAAAATCCCATTCAACCTCCAATACTCAAGTTAATGTATAAAATTCCTGAAAATAAAAACAAAAATCCAACGACCAAATTTGGACAACCTCGATAAAATGCTCCTATTGTAATTTAAAAACAAAAAAAATTTCTTAAAAAAAAAAAAAAATTTCTTTGGACAAAAATAAAAAAGAAGAAAGAAAAATGAGAAGGCAACCAATCAAATCCCCTTGCTTCTCTTTTTTTATTTCTTTTGTCTTTTTTATTTTCATTATTATCAAATCACAATACAAAAACAAAAACAATTCAAAAACGTAAATAAAAAAACGAAAGGAATAAAAAAAGAGAAGTAAGGGGATTTGGTTGGTTGCCTTCTCATTTTTTTCCCTTCTTTTTCATTTTTGTCCAAAGAAATTTTTTTTTTCAAGAGAATTTTTTTTTTTTTAATTACAATAGGAGAATTTTATGGTGGTTGTCCAAATTTATTCGTTGGATCCTTGTTTTTATTTTCAGGAATTGTATACGTTAAATTGATAATTGTTCAATTGTTATTTATGCATCAAAATTCATTAATTGCACTCACATTTATTAAAAATTTGTTAAATAGAAAAAAATGGTTTAGTTTTTAATATTTGATTTATAATTGCTCATTTCAAATAAAAAAGTAAGATATTACTAATTATTCAAAAAAATGTCATCCTCAATTTAAAAATGTCAAATTGAATAATTGAAAATGTAATGCGTTTGATTATGAATCTATTAATTTGAAATTATTTTAAAATTAGGAATAGTATCTAAAATTTCAATCGAACGTTTATATTTGTTTAACTACTGAGGCTTTCAAATTGAAAAATTTCTATTTTCAAATTCAAAATCTATAACTTGCTTAATTTTGAACAGATTCAGAATCGCCCTGTAAAATCAATTATTGTTCAATTTTCAATAATGGAACAATTCAATAATGATGCGGATTCTAGAAGTATTGTTTGTAAAAATATATATTTTTTTGTAATTTTCTACAATAATTTACGTAAAATTAAAATTGTTTTTATGACGTCAGACACCCAAATTAAAAAAATGCGAAATCCTGTAGTTTTCTGTAATACCTCGTAGATTTTTGCAACAAAATAAAAAATATATATATTATTAAAAAGTTATACAAATTTTTGAATTGTAGAAACTTATACTTTATTGTGAATTTTTTACTTTTCAACAAGAAAATACAAGAAAAAAAGTAGCTATTTGTATTTAACAATATTTTATTGTTACAAAAAAGTACAAATTGAAAAAAAAATTCCAGCTGTAGAAATGTTGTACTTTCTTGTAAAAAATTTTTCCACCAGGGAGAATCTTAGATAACAAATTTTTATTTTGCAAAAATGTCTGATTTTTCCCATTCCTCGACAACTCTTGTGCCCTCGGTAATTAATGCCTTTGCCCCTTTTCTAGTGTCCAAGAAAGTGATGAGGGTCCTGATAATCATGACTTCAAGTCTCCACCATTCACAACACGCGGGTGGACCCTGTCTTTTTATTTATTTATTTTATTTTATTTATTTATTTTTTTTTTCGTTTTCTTGTAGTGTAGAACGCAACGATCTTATGGCAGATTTTAGGAGGCCCTTTGCTGAGTCGTTTTACGGCTTGGGTGTTAGTATATTACGAACCTGCGGACCTCTTCGAACTTAAGATTTATACTGAGTAACCGAAGGTCGTGGAAAAGGTTCGCAGCAGCATTTGCAGCACCGTTCACCGTCTTTTGCTCTTTCTTCGAAAGGTAGAATATAGAATTCAAATCGTGAGTTTCGCACTCGCCATTCTGCCTATAAACTCTGTTTATGAACTTTTCTTACAGAAATAGAAAACCGAGAGAAAAACTCATAACTACCGTTAGCCGGGGCAAAGCGAGACTTTTTTTTTAGGTTTTTCTCAATATGTTAACACAAGGAATTATAATTAGATCAGGCCTCACAATTCAGGGTTGAGTATAGTGTTCTAAAGAGTTTAAATTTATTTCCAATTTTTATTAATAATAATTACATTATTTAAATTTCGCGGGAAAATGTACAGCTTCAAATTGGAAAGGGCGCTAAATTTGAATGATAAAAGAAGTCAAAGTAATGGAAAACATGTTATTTGCATTAAACAGTGCCTTATAATATTGCTACAATATCCAAATTTCTAAATTCTTCGAGGTATAAGACTAATCATACACCTAGAAGGTTAATAATGTCAATGCAAAAAAATGTTGTACCTAAATATATTTTAAACACTTTTTAGTTGTATTTTCAAGTCAAAAAAATAAATTTTCAACAAAAGAAATGAATTTTTAAATAAAATGATGAATCTTCAATCAAAAATATGAATTTTGAACCAACTAGTTAGTTGAATTTTCAACCCAAAAGATTAATTTTTTACCAAAACAGACACATTTTCAACGAAATACATGAATTTTCATCTAAAAAAGATAAATTTCCAATCAAAATTAAAAAAGGTAAAATTTTAGAAAAATAAATGTTCAACAAAAAAACGAATTTTCAACAAAATAGTTTTTTTTTCATCCAAAAAAATTATTTAAACAAAAAAATAAGAATTCAATTTTCAACAACAAAAGAATGAATTCTCAATAAAATACTTCAATTTTACACTCAAAAGATAAATTTTCTGCCAAAAAAGATATAGTTTCAATAAAATATATAAATTTTCAAAAAACGAGTTATCAGAAAATTAATTGATTGTCATCTAAAAATGTAAATTTTCAAGCAAAAATGGAACAGTTACATCGTCAGTTACAAAAATTAATTTTCACCTATAAAGAAACGAATTTTCAACAAAATAATTTGTTTTCTTCATCCAAAAAAATGATTTAAAAAAAATAAGAATTCAATTTTCAGTTAAAACAACCAATTTTCAACCCAAAAAAATGAATTCTCAACAAAATAATTCAATTTTACAACCAAAAGATAAATTTTCTGCCAAAAAAGATAAAGTTTCAATAAAATATATAAATTTTCAAAAAACGAGTTATCAGCAAAATTAATTAATTTTCATCTAAAAATGTAAATTTTCAAGCAAAAATGGAACAGTTACATCGTCAGTTATAAAAATTTATTTTTACCTAAAAAGAAACGAATTTTCAACCAAAGAAATTAATTTTTAATCACAATGATGAATTTTCAACCAAAAATGTGAATTTTTGACCAAATAGTGGAATTTTTTTAACCCAGAACATGAATTTTCTATCAACAACAAAAACGAATTTTCAACTAAATAGTTTGTTTTTTTTTCAACCAAAGAAATGAATTCCTAACAAAAAATAAAATAGTTAAATTTCTACAAAACAGATAATTTTTTAACGAAAAAAATTACATTTCTATCAAAAAAGGTAAATTTTCCACAAAAAATAGAATAGTTCGAGTGAATTTTTAACTAAAATGATGAATCTTCAACTGAAAAAAAATTATTTTTTAACCAAATTCATGAATTTTCAACTAAAAAGATAAATTTTCTACCAAAAATAAAATAGTTGAATTTTCAGTTGGTAAAATAAATTTTCAACCAAAAAAGAAACGAATTTTCAACAAAATAGTTAAATTTTCAACTAAAACAGATAAATTTTCAAATAAAAATAGAATAGTTAAATTTTCAGTAAAAAAATAAACTTTCAATAGTGTTAAAAAAAATTTTCAACAAAATAGTATAATTTTCAACTAAGAACGATAAAATATCAAAAAAAATTTGTCAAAAAAGTATTTGTCTACAAATTTTTTTCTTTAGGAAAATTTATCTTCTTTATTTGAAAATTCAACTATTAATTAAAAAATGTATGTATTTTATATCAACTTTTACATTTTCCGTTAAAGAATCATCTTTTTGTTGAAAATTCGACTATCTTTGATTGGAGTTTAATATTTTTTGTTTCAAAATTCTACTATATGTTGAAAATTCATCGTTGCAAATAGAAAATTCCAGTATTTGGTTAAAAATTAAATAATTTTGTTGAAAAATCAAGTATTTTGTTAAAAGATAACCTGTTTGGTCGATAACTCAACTGTTATGTTGAAAATTAACTTTTTTGTTGAAAATTAATCGCTTTGGTTGAAAATTTAACTATTTTGTTGCAAATTTCTTTTTTGTAGTGAAAATTGATCTTTTTTATTTGAAAATGTAACTATTTATTTGAAAAAGCCATGTAGTTTGTAAAAAAAAAGCTTTGGTTGAAAATTTATCTATTTTGTTGCAGTTTTTTTTTAGTGAAAATTGATCTTTTTTATTTGAAAATATAACTATTCATTTAAAAATCCATGTATTTTGTAAACAAAATATATTTTTGTTAGAAAATTATTCTTGTTGGTTGAAAATTCGTCGTTTTGTTTGAGAATTCATTTTCACAGGTTGTAAATTCAACTATTTGGTTAAAAAAATCAACTATTTTGTTGAAAATTTCATTATTTTGTTGAGATTCCTTTTTTTTGTGTGAAATATCAACAACAAAAAACGAATTTTCAACCAAACAAAATGAATTCTCAATGAAAAATTTATTATTTGAATTTTCAACTGAAAATCATCAATTTGCAACAAAAAATGGAATAGTTAAATTTTCAGTTTAAAAAAATCACAAAAAAAAATAATTTTTCACCAAAAAGTTCAATCTTTAATAAATAAAATGAATTTTTAACAAGGTAATTCAACTTTCAACCAAATATTTGAATTTTCAACCAAAAATGATCAATTCTCAATGAAAAAATTAATAGTTAAGTTTTCTACTAAAAACGACTAATTTTCAGCCAAAAATAGATAGGTTACATATTTAGTTGAGGCAATTAATTTTTAACTAAAAACAATTTTCATCAAAATAGTTCAATCTTCAACCAATAAAATGAATTTTCAATAAAGTAGTTCAACTTTCAACCAAGTAATTGAATTTTCAATTAAAAACGATCAAGTTTCAAGCTAAAATCGAATAGTTAAATTTTCAGTTAAAAAAAAAATAATTTTCAACCAATCAAAAAACGAATTTTCTACAAAATAATTAAATCTTCAACCAATAGAGTGAATGTTTAAGAAAGAAAAATCAATAGTTTAATTTTCAACTAAATTGTCCCACTTTCTCCTAAAAATTCGAAACTTTTTATAAAAATCATTTTTCATCCAAAACAAGGTGTCTTGGCTTGCTTAAATTTTTAGATAATTTTGTTATGACGATGTACAATATGATAGATGACATAAATATCGAAAAATTGGGCCCCAGTGGAGAGCTTTACATAATGACTTTGTGAACCTCTTCGCCTGGGGTGCTTGCTAGAGAGATTGATCAGCGACCTGGACAGGAGCAATTTTTTCGGAACGAACGGTTTATTTGAATAAACAAGACGGGAATTCTAGATCAATCTAAAAATCTATAAATCCCTTCATTCCCCCACCCCTTTTACCTTTCCACACTCTTCCTCCGTTTACGGTAATTCTAAAAATTCTTGTTCTCAAAGACTAACCAATATACATCAAATTAGAGCCTTATATTGGACCCGAGTGGAGAGCTTTACATAATGACTCTGTGAAGCTCTTCGCCTGGGGTGCTTGCTAGAGAGATTGATCAGCGACCTGGGTCGGAGCAATTTTTTCGGAACTGACGTGTTATTTGAATAAACAACACGGGAATTCTGGATTAATCTAAAAATCTATACATCCCTTCATTACCCAGCCCCTTTTCCTCCTTTTCCCCCACCCCGTTTACGGTAATTCTAAAAATTCTTGTTCACAAAGACTAATTAACAAAGTTTCACCAATAATCTATAATTAAATCTGATGAGTCACTCAAATTAATAGAGTTCCTCAAGATTCCAAATTAGGCTTTAGAAATGGTTGAGAAATATAATAGAAATTCTTCCAGATTCATGGGTTAATGCCATTTCTGAAATCACTCCTATTGGACCAGAAGTGATTGCTGAATTCTATTACCAGTTCGTAAGCCTCCCCTTTTATATAGTTCGCACGTGCGTCCGGTCAATGCTTCCCTTTCAGGGCAAAAATAAACCTATGACTTGTTTACCCCCCCCCCCCCCTCATCTGACATAACTTTTGGCAGAGTAATTTTTTTCGTGAATTTATTTAGGGGTCGCCAAAAAATAACGTCAGACGAAAAAGGGGTGCGGGGGATCTTAATGTTGACAAATGAATGTCTAAAGATGTCTTGTGGATGTCCTACAGATATCTGCTGGATAATTGCGGTATATCCGTACAAGGCGGAAATTTCTATATCACCGGGATATCCATACAATATTCTGGTATGTTTTTTGGACGTTTCTGGGTTATACAAATTTCCAACGTAAGTTATTGTAATTTTCTAGATATCTAACATTGGGCATTTGAATATCCAAGATATATCTAAAAAACTGCCCAGGATATCTTACGGGCATCCCAGGGGTATAGAGATTTCCGCCTTCTACAGATATCCCGCAAATATCTGGCGAATATCTGCAGGATATCTTTTGGACGTAAATTAGATATCCTGATATATCTCAGGGCTGTTTGGGAGGAAAAAATTCTCATTTTCCATAAAAAAGCAGTTTAATTGAATGAAAAAGATGAATTTTTAAGAAAATAGTTAAAGATTTAACCGAAACAGATTCATTTTCAACCAAGGAGTTGAATTTTTAAACAAAACAGACTTTTTCAGTAAATAAAGAAAAAAATTTAATCCAAATTGTTGAATTTTCAAGCCAAAAAGGCAATATTTCTACAAAACATTTGAATTTTCAAACAAAGAATTGAATTTTCAACCAAGAAGATGATTTTGGAACCAAGAAGATTAATTTTCTACTAAGAAAGATGAATTTTCAACATAATACATACATTTTTAACCAAATATTTGAATTTTTAATCTAAAAAAGGTAAATTTTTAAGAAAAAATCAAATAATTGAATTTTAATTGAAAAAAATTAATTAAAAATTTTAAATAACGAATTTCCTACAAAATGGTTCAAACTTCAACCCGAAAATATTTAATTTTTAACAAACAAGTTAATTTTCAAATAAAAAGTTGAATTTTCAGTTAAAAACATCATTTTTAACCAAATTCATATATTTTAACCAAATAGTTGAATTTTTAATCTAAAAACGTCAATTTTTACCCAAAATCGAATAAATAAATTTTAATTTTAAAAAATTCCTTTCAAATTTAAAATAACGAAATTCCTACAAAATCGTTTAAAAATATTTAATTTGTTTAAAAAAAGTTAATTTTCATTTAAAAACTTAATTTTTAACCAAATAAAAATGTTCAACCTAAAAAGATGAATTTACAAAAAAAAATATAATAGTTGATATTTGAACGAAAACAAATTTTAATTTTAAATCAAGAATCGGTGTTTAATTTAAAATTTAACCGAAAAAAAATTCAACTAAAAAAAAACAATTTTTCACCAAAAATGAAATAGTTAAATTTTCATTGAAAAAAAAAATTATTCTTAAATTGAAAAAAGAATTGTTCACAAAAAAATAATTTTTTACGAAAAAGTTGAATTTTCAAGCCAAAAAGATGAATTTTCTACAAAATAGTTCAATTTTCAACCTGGAAATGAAATTTTCAACAAGAAAGCTAATTTTCAACCAAATAGTTGAATTTTCAGCTAAAAACGCATTTTCAACCAGAAAAATAAATTTTAAATAATTTTTTACTGGTTTTTTTCTTTAAGATCCTTCAGAAAAATAAATTTTTATCAAAATAGTTCAACTTTCAACCAAGAAGTTGATATTTCAACCAAAAAATATTTTAATTTTTAATCAAAACAATTGCATTTTAATTTTTAACCAAAAAGATTGATTTTCCACCGAAAAACTAATTTTTAACAAAATACATAAATTTTTAAGCAAATAGTTAAATTTGATACCAAGGGGATTAAATTTCTACCAAAAAGACGATTTTTTAACAAAATACATGAATTTAAAACCAAATAGTTTAATTTTAAATTAAAAAGGGTGCATTATTAACCGAAAATGAAATAGTTAAATTTTTAGTAAAAAAAAACTTAATTTGCAAGCAAAGAAATAACGAATTTTCAACAAAATAATTGAATTTTCAACCAAAGAATTGAATTTTTAACTCAAAAGATGATAAATAGGAATTTTTGTCATTTATAGACTAAAGAATAAAGAAATAAACATTGAAATAAATAAATCAATGAATAAAAAAATAAGAAATAAAATAAATAAATAACAAATAATAATAATAAACAAATAATTAAATAAACATTGGAGTTCACTTTTAATACTTTTAGAATATTAGGTTTGAAAACTTGATATTCTGCTTAAAAAATGTTTAAAAAAACCTTAAAAACCCTTAATAATATTCTATCTACACGTGCCATTATTAAACATATACGTGTAATTTTTCAGTTGTTAATTAATTTTCAAGAAAACTAACACATCTTTGGGATCGTTTTGATTTATAACGGGATTCATTAAAAGCGAAAAACTGTACATTTTATATCAAACAAATTGGATCACTTCAATCTACTTAGAAATTGAAGCGGGGAAAGAATAAAAGAAAAACGGTACTTAGTCCAATCAACCTATAATTTTAGAGAAGCAAAAAAACTTTCTAGACGAACAATTTACTACAAATTAGGTAAATTATTTTTTTTTGTGTTGGTAGATAGATTAGTTTAATAACCATGTATGAAAAAATAGATGGAGCTACATGTGTATGAAATAATCTAATGGAAATGTCAATGGACTTGGCACCGTTTAACTTTCTCTGGCATTTATGAATAAAAATAGAACATAAATCGTTGAAAATATCATCTGAAATAAATATTTTTATTTATTTCATTAAAAAATTACACTATTTAACAGAAAACAGGAACATTTAAAGTATTAGTATATTTTTTTTTATTTTGATAATATCTCTAATTGTTAAATACTTGTGCAAATTTTATAATGGCCGTCGAATAGTTTAAAAATGGAATGTTTTGGTATAATTCATTCATTTAATTGGAAGTATTTGAAATTTAAAATTATTTACATACATTTAAATACTTAACTTTACTGTAAAAATTGAAAAAATTTCATTTTTTAAGTGAAATAGGTGTAAGTTTTGTCAAAAAGTGGACTTAGCACCGTTCATCTTTCCCTGGCATTATACACAAAAATAGTACATAAATCGTTAAGAAAATCATCTAGAATACATATTTTTAACTATTTCATTAACAAATAGCACTATTCAACAGAAAAAAGGAACATTCATAGTTTTTTCATATTTTTAAAATTTTGATAATATCTCCAATTGTTAAATGTTTGTCAAAATCCAAAAGCGTCCGTCGAAGTTTTACAAAAAATTGAATATTTTAGTGTAGTTCATTCAGTCGGTTAAAACTCTATGAAATTTCGAAATATTTCTATACATTTAAATACTTCATTTTTTAACCGTTTAACTTTCCCTGGCATTATACATAAAAAATTACAGAAATCGTTAAGAAAATTATCTGAAATACATATTTTTATTTATTTCATTAACAAATAACACCATTCAATAGAAACAGGAATATTTGTGGTATTAGTACGATATTTTTTTTTAATTTTGATGATACCCAAAAATTTGAAATACTTCTCAACATATAATAATGACTGTCAAAGTTAAAAAAATTAAATATTTTAGTATAATTCATTCAGTTAGTTTCAATTCTTTGAAATTTTAAAGTATTTGTATACATTCAAATACTTAATTACAAAGTCAACAATTTTAAAACCCTTTTTTTAACTTAAGTAGACGTAAATTTGGTCAAAAAGTGAACTTGGGACCGTTTAGCTTTCCCTGGCATTATAAATACAAAATTACAAATAGTACATAAATCGTTGAGAATATCATCTGAAATACATGTTTTTATTTATTACATTAACAAATAACACTATTTAACAGAAAAAATGAACATTTATAGTATTCGTACGAAGGCTTTATTTTGTTTAATTAATAATTAATTTAATAATTTAATTTAATTTGTTTTAAATTTTTGATAATAATATCTCCAATTGTTAAATACTTGTACAAACTTAATAATCGACATTGAAGTGTTACAGAAAATTGAATATTTTAGTAAAAAATTTTAAAGCCTTAATTTTCAAACTGAAAAAGGTGTAAATTTCGTCAAAAAGTGGACTTAGCACCGTTTAGCTTTTCCTGGCATTACACATAAAAAAGTACATAAATTTTCAAGAAAAGCATCTGAAATACATATTTTTATTTATTTCACTAACAAATAACACTATTCGACAGAAAAAGGAACATTTGTGGTATTAGTACGATATATTTTTAAATTTTGATAATAATATTCATTCATTCAGTTTGTTTAAATTCTTCGAAATTTTGAAATATCTGTATATATTCAAATACTCAATTAGAGAGTCGACAATTTTAAAACCTTTTTTTTAACTTAAGTAGATGTAAATTTTGTCAAAAAGTGGACTTAGCACCGTTTGTCTTTC
>CAKNYM010045786.1:0-11870 GCA_932195095.1 Andricus curvator | reverse complement strand
GCTAAGTAGAAGGCTCAAAGGAAGGCGGCTCTGGTCCAAAATATTTAGAATTATGAAAAAAGTTTTTTTTTTTTAATTACTAATTTGGAGCAATACCGACCGCGCTGCAGAGCACTCCAAGAAATTTTCAATTTTGTCAATGGGCTAGATATGAGGTTTATATTAATCAAAATGAGGCAAAACAACAAAAATTGGTCACAAACATTGTACAACTGTACACAAATAGTGCGAACACTAATGTTTGCACTTGAACTGCAAATAAACAAATTTATATTTTTAGTTACTGCGCGGAAACACTATTGGTCGAATTGTAAAGTCATCGAGCAAGCAAAAATAGAGGAGCGGTCTAGGTTTTAAGCTACAGAGTCTGCCCTCGTGCGTTCGCGTCTTCTGACTTTTTTTTAAATTTTTTCCGTTTCTTATCCTTTCTTTAACAATAGTTTTACCGTAAATATACAAACATATTATAAAAAGAATGATGAATATTTTTAAAAAATTAATTCAAGAATAGAAAAATCATTAATTTTGCCAGAAATTTTTTTATCTATATAAGTTGATGTTTGCAGCAGAGTATATATGTGTAATAAATTATTTTAAAACAATAAACATTATTATTTTGCAATTTCTCTATACTTTTATAAGCCAAAAATAAATTTTAAAAAATTATATGCATGAAAAATAAATTTAAAGTACCTAAAAATATAAAAGCGGAAGTTGGGTTACAAGTATTGAGATTCAAAATGAAGAATGCTTGGTTTTGATAATTAAATACGGCACAAACATGTAATGCAAATGTTCAAACTTGCGCTTATATATTTTTTGATACTTTTAATTCCTTTGTCATGCATATAATTTTTTACATTCTCATCATAATGAGAAGGTATTGGTTTTATGTAAAATTTGACTTAGTCGGTTTTCATCAAATCTCCACGTTTTCAGATCCCCTGAGTCAGAAAAAACGATTTTTACGAAGGTGTCTGTCTGTCTGTCATATCATACAAATTCTCTCAGAAATTTATTATCGAGTGTCAATGGAATTCCTCCAGCGATTATTATTGATAATAATAGTTGCATTTTCAGTATATAGATAATTTTCCAAAAAGAAAAACGAAGTTTCAACAAAACATTTAATTTTTGAATGAAAACAATGAACTTTTAATAAAAATATGGATTTTTAATCAAATTATTGTCTACCAAAAAGACAAATTTTTAATTTTTTTAAATTTTCTTTCAACCAACAACTTTAAAAAAATAGTTAAATTCTTAGCCAGAAATGGTATATTTAAAAAAATAACTTTTCAAACAAATTTGTTTCAAACAAAATCGGTAAATTTTCAACTATTTTCAAACAAGGAGAATAATAGTCTACCAAAAAAGACGAATTTTCCCGATAATACATTGCATTTCAACTAAAAAATATGAATTTTCAACCAAACATGAAATAGTTTAATTTTCAGTTTAGCGAAAGAAACGAATTTCCAATTTAAAAAGATGAATTTTCGAAAAAAGGAAGTAAAATATTATTCAGTTCAGAAAATAATTTTCAACAAAATCGGTAATTTTTCGAGGAAATCGCTAATTTTTCAACTATTTTTAAACCTTTTGATGTTGAACCAAAAAAAAGAGAATCAATAAAATAGTTGAATTTTAAACAAAACAAAAAATTAATTTTCAAACAAGAATAATAATATTCTACCAAAAAAGACGAATTTTCACAAAAATATATCTATTTTCAACTACATAGTACAATTTTCAGCTAAAAAATATTAATTTTCAACCAAAAATGAAATAGCTTCATTTGCAGTTTAACGAAAGGAAAGATGAATTAGAAAAAATGGAAGTTAAATATTATGCAGTAATAAAAATCATTTTCATTACAAAAAAAAAAAAATAATTTTCAATAAAATCGGTAATTTTCCAAGAAAGTCGCTAATTTTTAAACTACTTTTAAACCGTTTGAACCAAAAAAATGAGAATCAATACAATAGTTGCATTTTAAACAAAAAATAATAATTTTCAACCGAAAAGATGAATTTTCAATTAAAAAAAAAAAACATTTTTCAACTGAAAAAATATCAACAGAGAAAGATGAAGTTTCAAGCAAAAGAAAAAAATATTTAAATTTTCAGCCAAAGAAATGATTTTTCAACGCAAAGGCGAATTTTTAACCAAAAAGATTGAATTTCAAGGAAAAGAAAAACAAATTTAAAAAATCATTTTTCAACCCAAAAGATCAATTCCTGAACAAAACGATTAATTTGCAACGAAAAGAGAATTTTAAACCAATAAAATCTAAGTTTTAAATAAAAAATGAAATGATTCATTTTTTATTCAATATATTTTCAACAACAAGAAAACACTATTTTTCATCAAAATTTAAAAATGTTCAACTACAGAAGTGAATCTTCAAAACGCTACCTGGGACGTTTAACGACAAATCGGGCCCCAACATTTCTTCGTCCGCGCCTGAAATACTAGAAAATGTGAATTGAAAAACATGCAATCATCTTTCATCTCTTATCCCTTCTCTCTTTTGAACTCGGCACACTGGCATGGGCTATTTCGGGAGTCTTTGCGTGGCAACCAGTATCAACAGTCGCATATGATCAACGAACATACACGAGAGTATACGAACGTCGTTCGTACATGCACTGTCGGCCGATATCTCTGCCATGCGCAGTAGTGATTCCTGTATATTTTTAGGTTATGCAACCCCACCGGTTCTAACCAGCCCTATCCGACTCTCTGTATTTCAGCTAGAAAATTTTCGGTCCTTATTGCTATGATTTTCCATGTGCGAAATTTTGCCGCATGGCGGCGCTTCTCGCACGTGGCCCTGCTTTAACATGCAGCTAAACGGGAATTTTTGTTCAAAACAATAATATTTATATAATATTTTATAGAATGTAAGCCTAAAATGTTTACAAAAGTGCAACAATTTAAAGCGGTGGATTCGAGTAAGAATGTCATAATTCAGTGTGTGAAAAAAAAAAGAAAAAATATGGTAAAGTGCATCACTCCAAACTGTCAATCCGGCTACCATTCGAGTCGTCAGAACGGCGAAAAAATTCATTTTTTTAAAGTGCCTGAAAATTTAGTTGCTGAATATCAGAGAGCAATAAAAAGGGAAGGTTTTTTAGTAACAGCTGGCCAGTTTGTTTGCGAGAAACATTTTCTTCCCGATGACATTGTCTGGAAAAGGGAAGTGAAGGATCCTGTTGGAAATGTTATAGCATCGGCATGTATAAATAATAATTAATATATTTATAATACTTCGTTCGAATAAAATTAAAAAAATTAATGAAGATATACAAATTTCGATTTTAATTGCTTTAATTGCAATGTCCGAATTTTAACCTAAAAATATCTGTCGTTCCGCGCTGTGGCTGCGTTCCTCATCTGATGATTATATTTATTCTTCACTTAAATTCCTTTTCGTTCGGGATATTTCTTTGGTTTAAAAAATAAGTAAACATTTAAAAAGAAAGAAAATTAAAATTTTCATATCTGGTTTTCTGATCTTTTATTGTCGTAGAAAATCATTATAGGCCAATAATGATTCTCCTATAATTAATTTCCTATAATTTTTTGCGCGATTACAGGAATAATGATTGGAATAATTATAGGAAGAATTGTAGCAAAATAATTATAGAAATTAATAATTTTAAAATAATTATTGCAAAAAGTAGAATAAAGTATAAATTAATCATTTATTTTGAACTGATCACACAAAAGAACAAAAATTGACATATTTAAAGAAGTTTTTTTTAACAGTGTGGGTATAATTAAACTTAAAACCTATGAGTATCTTATACTTTTTGCAATTATTATTTCATTATTTTAATATTACTAATTTCCATAATTATTTTCCTATAATTAATCGTATAATTATTCTTATAATTAGTCCTATAATCGTGAAAAAATTACAGGAAATTCATTATAGGAAAATAATTATAGGCCTATAATGACTTTTCTCCTATAATTTTTTGTGCGATTACAGGAATAATGATTGGAATAATTATAGGAAGAATTGTAGGAAAATAATTATAGAAATTAATAATATTAAAATAATTATTGCAAAAAGTAGAATGAAGTATAAATTAATCATTTATTTTGAACTTCTCACACAAAAGAACATAAAAATGGACATATTTAAAGAAGCTTTGTTTAACAATGTGGGTATAATGAAACTTAAAACCTATGAGTATCTTATACTTTTTGCAATTATTATTCATTATTTTAATATTAATAATTTCAATAATTATTTTCCTATGATTAATCGAATAATTATTCTTATAATTAGTCCTATAATCGTGAAAAAATTACAGGAAATTCATTATAGGAAAATAATTATAGGCCTATAATGATTTTGCTATACTACTTTTTCCTAGGGGATAGCCGGAAGGTCTATATGTTAGTACTTTTTACGTATTTAATATGATTCTACAATTCCAAAATTCTTTCTAAATAACCCTTAGACTCGGCTACGAATTTTTCAGTAGAATATTTTCTGCCAAACAATTATTTTTTAATGTTCAACTGTAAAATTCGATACTAGTTTAATGTAACTAACGTACCTATTTTTCGACGAAAAAAGCAACAAAGCTGTGCATAATACATTTATATAAATGTTTTTTATTATAAAAGAATCTCAGAGCTATATATAATACTTAATTCATAATGTTAATAAATTCAAATATTTTATTGTTCTGCCAAAAGCAGCAATAAAGCTGTGTGATATTCGATTTTATCTTACTATAAAGTACAATATATTTTATCGCTTTGAAAATAGCAGTGAAGCTAAGCGTAATACTGCGGTAAATAAATTAACGTATTGTATTATTCCTGAAGTTAATATACTTATAAAAAAGCAAATATATAAAACATATATCGCTTGACAGTCTTTTAGAGACACAAAAATGTATATTTTTCACACTGGATATATGTATTTCCTTTCTTCAACAAATTTTGAATAAAACTAATTTATAAAAAAATTTCTATGTGTTTAAAACAATTTAAGGTCATTATTCGTCTATAAAATTAATTAAATTCCACTTATTTCTGAAAATTACGTACATTATGAAATAATTATTTCACGATTTATTTCACTCTATCCATTATTGTATACATGTAATTAACACTCTAGAAATATTTATACTAACGAAAGTAATGAGTTTTGTAATTGAATCATCTTTGAACTTGCTAAACGTTTACATTTTTAGTTTTTTTTATATTTTCTCCATTGGATTTCATGTTGAAGTAGGGCCACGTGCGAGAAGCGCTGCCATACGGCGAAATTTCTCACATAGAAAATCATAGCAATAAGGACCGGCCATCTTTTTTAGAGTCGGATAGGGCTGGTTCTAACGTTATCACTTCTGTGTTTATGTTTTGAATACCCAGTCACGCGGTTATAGAAAATTTTCGCGACGCGCTACGTGTTTATATATTTTATGGTGGTTATATCAAAGATATTGTTATACCAGAGTGTGTGCCCTACCTTTAAAACCTGGAATTGTCAGGGAGCTTTTATATATCTGGAAAAACCTGGAAATGTGAGTGCGCATCCTATAAAAAAACAGTTTTGTTATCATTTATTTTATTAAAACTTGTGTCGTTTTTCCATAAATTGTAATTTGTTTATGTTCAATGTTATTTTTTACGATTTGAACCAAAAATATGCATCCTAACGTAAAGTGGTTTTAAGAAAATTTGTAAATGTAATTTAGGCGAAAAATTTTGTTAGATAAAATGTTATTGCAGCGTGTATGGTTTTTCCAAAAAGATAATTTCTTTATTTTAAATGTATTTTCATAGCAAAAGTTTATAACAAATTTGTAGATCTTTTTTGGTTGAACAACTTTTGTCTATTCATCTTTTTTCGTACCTTGCGTCGTTTTTCAACAATTTTTTATATTGTTAATGGTATTTTGCACGATTAAAACAAAAATTACGCATCTGATCAAAAAATGATTAATAAAAAATATGTAGATCTTTTCTGAGTGAACAATTTTTTTCGTGGTTTGTGTCGTTTGTCCAAAAATGTAATTTATTTTATTCTTGAATCAGTTTTTTACAAATGAAACAAAAACTACGCGTCCCATCAAAAAGTGATTATTAACAAATTTTTAGATCTTTTTTGACTGCATAATTTTTGTCAAGTCATCTTTTTTCGTATGTTGTACATTTTGACCGCAAAATGGAATTTATGATTTTTCATTATTTTTTTGTGCGATAAAAATTTGAATTCTGGATTTTTCAAGAAAACTGAAAAAAGTCTCATAACAATATTGTGAGGTGTGCAAAAAGAAACATTTTTATTCTCTTGAATTTTTTTCATATCGTGCGTTGTTTGGCTTAAAATGTTCATTTTCGTTTGTTTTTTGGAATTTTGTAAATGCTATAACTCCAGTAATTTTTGTTTCATCAGAAAAAGTCATTGAGATAAATTGTTTGTCTTTTTGAGTTCCACGAATATCCGTACATAGAATTTTTTATTTTGAAAAAAGTGGTCTCAAAAATTTTGAAAAAGCGCTCACTTTTGGAATTTTTATCCAAAATGGCTGACTAACGAACTTGATCTTCATTTTAGGACACTTGAGAAGTATACCAGAGCCCAATCCAATCTGTCAATTCTTTCGAAAGTTATCGTGCTAACAATCAAAAGGAGTCATAAATGGATATGGCACAATGCATAATCTAATTCAGGGAATTTATCAGGGACAGTGGAAAGATGGTCAGCAGAATGGTTATGGAATCATGAAGTAGGAAGATTTTTTTTTCAATTTTCAGGCCTCACAGACCGGTCCTTATATCCCCTATTGTACCCTATATTCAGTTAAGGTCCCTAAAGTACCCTATTTTCAAGATGTGGTCCTATGCCTATGGTACCCTATTTGCAGCCCCCTACTGGAACTTCAAAAAAATTTATAATAAGATCAAAGCTTCCAAGAGTATTTTGAAAGAAATAGCAAAAATCAGGGAATACCTGTAAGAAGCAAATTCACAAAAATAATTAGGGATACCACATACAGTCACTATTATTCACTTTTTTCTCAAATCATTTTTTATTCACTTTTTTAAATGAAAACATCACATTAGTCACTTTTCTATCAATAAATTAACTCAAGGGTTAATCACTGTTCAATTCAGATCTATGCCTATTTCTGAATTGTCTTGACTTCTTTTGATATATTTAACATTATTTTTAAAGATTCTGAGAAATTTAATATGTAAAATTTTTAATGTAATAGATTTAAATAATTTGAAGAAATTTGAAAGATTTTAGAGTATTTTTAAAACTTCTAAGGCATTTTCAAGAGCTTTAAATTTGAAATATTTTAGGGAATTTTAAAAGATTCCGAGTAATTTTTCACTAATTGGCATTTTCAAGAGCTCTAACGAGTTTCAAGGGATTTCAAAAGATTTAAAACATTTTAGGTTATTCTAAAAGATATCAAATACTTTGTAATTGTTTTCAGTAGTTTAGTGGGATTTCAAAGAATTTGAAATATTTTAGGGAATTATAAAAGAATCCAAGGAATTATTAATTAATTTAATTAATTTGAAGGAATTTCGAAGCGTTTGAAATATTTTAGGATAAAGAATTTTCTAGAATTTCGGAAGATATGAAACGATTTTACAGGATTTATAAGGTCGTAAGATATTTTAAAGGATTTCACGTTATTTTATAAGATTTCCGAGGATTTCAATGACTTTAAGGGATTTAAAACTCTCAATGTATTTTAATACATTTCCAGGATTTTGGGAAATATCATCATAGAATTTCACAGGGATTCTATCATATTTTAGTGGATACAAAATTTGTTCACGAGAAGTGAGGTATCTTGTAGGATTTCAAAGGATTTGAAATATTTTAGGAAATCTTAAAAGATTCCAAGGAATTTTTAATTGATTTCAATCATTTTAAGAGATTCATTAACATTTTAGTTGACTTTAAAGAATTTATTCAAGAAAAGTGAGTTATTTCGTAGGGTTTTAAAGATTTGAAGAGATTTAAAATTATTTTTTGGATTTCACCCTGAATTCTTTGAAATTCTTTTGAATTTTTTAATTCATTTGAATTCTTATAAATTTACTCAATTTTACATAATTCAATTGATTTTTTAAAAATTTTTATACAATTGGTTCTGCAGATTAATTGATAAAATGACCAAAGGATTTGAAATATTTAAAGATATTTTTCAAATTCCTTGGCATTTCCTAGAGATTAAAAAAATTATTCTAGGTTATTTTAAAAGATTATAAAGAAATTGTTAATTGAATTCAGTAATTTAATAGGATTTAAAAGGATTTGAAATACTTTAGTGTATTCTAAAAGATTTGTATGCATTTTCTAGAGTTTTAAAACGTTTCAAGGTGTTTCAAAAGATTCAAAGGATTGGAAATATTTTAGGAAATTTTAACGATTCCCAGAATTTTTGTATTTATTCCAATAGTTTGAAGGGATTTCAAAGACTTAAATATTTTAAGGTATTTTAAAAGATTCCAAGGCATTTTCAAGAGATTTCAACAATTTCAAGGGATTTCCAAGGGTTTTAATAATTTAAATGGATTTTAATATTTTAATGGATTTCAAAAAATTTATCAATCAATGGAATTTTTAAAAGTTTTTGTTTAATTCATCTTGAAGTCATTGAAACTCACCTTAAATTTTTAGGCATTTCATCAAATTCTTTTCAATCTTCTTCAATTTTTTCTAAAATTCATTTGAAACTTACTCAATGCAATTAATTTTTTCATATTTTTAAATTTTTTCACATTTTTGTCAATCAATTTGAATTTTTTTTAATTTACCTTAAATTGTTATGCATTTCATCGAATTCTGCTCGTTTCCCTTAAATTCCTCGAAATTCACTCAAATTTTACAGAAATAAGTGGATTTTTTTAATTTTGAAAACTTTCCAATTCATTAGAATTTTTTTGAATTGTTTTGTAGTCATTAGTCATTTTCTTAGTTAGAAATTAGTAGGGTTTCAAAGATTTGAAGAGATTTGAAATTATTTTTTGAAATTCACCCTGAATTCTTTTAAATTCTTTGGGATTCCCTTGAATTTTTTAATTCACTTGAATTATTCTAAATTTACTCAATTATACTTAATTCAATGGATTTTTTTTCAATTTTTAAACGTTTTTATTTAATTGATCCTGCAGTTTTTTAACCTCACCTTGAATTCTTAGGCATTTCATACAATTCTTTTGAATTCACTTGAATTTTTCTAAGCTCATTTCAAAGTTACTGAATTTATAAAAGTTTCTTCATATTTTAAAATTGTTATCAATTCATTTAAATTTTTTCAATTCACCTTGAATTTTTATGAACTTAATCGAATTCTTCTCGTTTATCTCAAATTCCTCTAAATTCATTCCAATTTTACGGAAATCAATGGAATTTTTTTACTTTTAAAATTTTTTCTAATTCATTCGAATTCGCTAGAATTTAACTTGAATTGTTTTGAAGTCTTATAAACTTATCCTGAATTTGTTACCCTTTGAGCGCGTGACGAAAAGTACCCTTTGGTCCCTATATTTTATCCATAGGGACTGTGAGGCCTGATACATACATACATACATACATACATACATACATACATACAGACATATTCGCGAAAACCTGTTTTTTGGGTTCAGAATGTCTCAAAACGTGGACATTTGACAAACACGGAGGGGGTCAAATTTTACACAAATCTAATACCTTCTCTGAGGAGAATGTAATAACTAATGCTTCCTTTGGTTTGTCTATTGTTAAAAAAAATCACTAATTCATCCTCTATGAGGAAGCAAATGCATTTGTTAACGGGAAGCAAAGTTCTCGTGAAATGAGCACCATATAATTATAAATAAAAACAAAGTGGAAACACTCGAGATTGAATTCACAGCTAGTTTAAATTTGAATTCATGTTTTATTTGAAAATTCACGTTTTTGTTTAAAAACTCCACTGTTTTGTTGAAAGGTTAAATCTTTCCTTGAAAATTCTTTTTTTTTTTTTTTTTAATATTCATAATTTTTATTCACAATTCATCTCTTCAGAATAAACTCTAACTATTGCCATGAAAATTAATTTTTTAACAAAAAATTTAAGTTTTTAATTTTTGATTGGAAATATATCTCTATTTAATTAAAAAAATAATGTTTTTATTGAAAATTTGTCGTTTTGGTAGAAAATTAATGTTTTATTTAAAACGTCATATTTGTCCTTGAAATCTTCACTACTTTGTTGAAAGCTAAACTCTTTTCTTAAAAATTTATTTTTTATTGCAGAGTATTTATCATTTTTATTAAAAATTCTTCTGTTTGCTTCTAAATTTAAATATTTTCTTGAGATTTGTTTCTTTCTATTTTGAAAATAATTTTTTTTTCACTGAAATTTACGCTTTTCAATTCTAGATGGAAATTATTTATATTCAAAAAGAAAATTCGTTTACTTTTGGTTAAAAATATATTTTATTAGCAGAAAATTTAACTACTCCGATTTTGGTTTTTAGTTCAAAATTCAACTATTTAGTTGAAAACGTATGTATTTGGTTGAAAATTAATATTTTTTGGTAGAAAATTCAATTATTTCAATAAAAATTCATATGTTTTGTTAATAATGTAATATTTTTACTTAAAAATATAGACATTTGAAGCGACAAGCTTGACAAGACAAGTCAAGACTGACACCAAGCTTTTCTGTCATCGTGCGAAGGGTTACGGTCACGGGTCACGGTAAATTACGTCTCACGGTCGTTCAATTGGGGGGGGGGGCGATTTTGGGGGGTCTGAACTTTTTGTACTAGAATTTACATTCCATTTTATTTCCAATATCAATTTCATTTGTAATTGGTAAAATGAATCAATTTTTTCTCCAAATTAAACCTCAAATTAAAGTTTCAAAAAAGAGAGAGTTTGGAAAATTGCGAATGAAAATCCATGAAGAATAAAGAAAAAGGACGGCCGCCAAAATTACTTTCTTCATTTTGTTCGTTCTCCTTTATTTTGTATAAACTTTACGTAAAGATTACAAATATATGGAAGCCTTACGAATAATGAAAATTTTAATTTTGATGAAAATGAGAAAAGTTATATACTTTTCAATTTTATGAAAATTCTCCAAAAATACAGAAAAAATCCTGGTAGATTAGGAAATTTCTTTCGAAGTTTTCACTAATTATCGACAAAAATACTTGAAAATTATCCTAATTACATTTTTAATTTCGATAAAAATTAAAAACGTTATATGCTTTTCAACATTTTGAAAATGTTCAAAAAATAGAAAGAATACAAATTTTTTTCTAATAGATTAAGAAATATCAATTGATTCGAGCAGATATAAGTACGCAAGAGCTCCAATATAAGAGGGACTGATTTAGTAGTTCCTAAAACTCCTGGCCCGCGCAGTTTTTCTGGGGAGCAGGGCGAGAGAAGCGTCTCGGAAGGGCCGCAGTGCGCGAGTACTCAGTCGATTATATTAGTCATTCCAATTGTAAATGGTTCAGGTGGCTGTGACTGTTTACGTTTCGAGGGACTGATTTAGTAGCAAGGGCAGTGCGAGGCAGCGCCCGAAACTGCTCTTATATTGGAGCTCATGTGTGGACTGTAATTCCAGGTAACCATACTTATTGCATGTATATGTGTTAAAAACATATACTGCACAATAAAAAGAACCATTGTCTAAAGTAATTTTTTTCTTATTTGAGCAGACATTAGTAGACTGTTATTCTAATCAACCATACTTTTTGCATGCGTATGCGTTGAAAATATATTGTACATTAGAATAATCATTGTCTAAAGACATTTGTTTTGATTCGAGCAGATATAAGTACACAAGAGCTCGAATATAAGAGGGACTGATTTAGAAGTCCCTAGA
>CAKNYM010045785.1:20696-42258 GCA_932195095.1 Andricus curvator | reverse complement strand
TTTTTTTTTTTTTTTTTGTGTAGTTTTCTAACCACTCTTTTATTATTTTCAAATGATGGTTTAAAATCTCTTAATAAACTTACTAAATATTTATTCTTTTCCCATTACTGGTTTAGATCGAGTACCGAAAATGGATTTCGGCAATAATAATGTAATTTTTTTACCAAATTGATCCTTCTTCACAAATTATCTACGGATCTTATACGTATTACTTTTACTACGATGTATGATTGTGGTTGTTTTTGTTACTTTTGGAGAAAATTTCTCAATTCTCCTCCTTCAGAATATAACATTCAACTGAATTTAATATCTGGTTTAATGGTAAGTTTTTATATTTTGAAAAAATAATTATATCTTAAAATATACTTTTAGGCAATTATTGTATGTAACCTTCTATGTAAATTTTCCCAAATAGATTTAACTATGGTCTTTTTCTGATGAGGTTGCCAAAACTGGTGACGAAACGTCAAATTTATTAAAATGGATTTTAGTCTGGAAGTGTTGTTCTTAACTCTCATATATTATTCATCCCAGACGTTAAATTATTATTGAGGATTCAACATCTTTCCTCTGTCTACATACATTTATAAGGTTGCCTATGGCCACATAAGTGAGAAACAAATGGGTCGAAGCCGTTGGAAGCGTTGAAAGAACCGGTAAAGATACTAAGTTTCATCCACACTTTTCGCACTGTCACGGGTTTTAGTGAAATTCTAGGCATTTTGAACATCTGTTGGGCCCTTCTTTTGACTTTTAAAACACGTTTAAAATAATAAACCTTACAATTTCTGCAAAATTCAAAAAGTATACTTTTTAAACATTAAAAAAAAAATTTTAACTTATTCGAAAAAAACTTTCCTTCCGTAGTTACATTAGTTTTTTGGTGTTCTTTTAATTTTAGCAAAAAAAAATTGTTTGAAAATATACATCAACCCCATTATTAGACTAACAAGGGGAAGGCCTCAAGTATGAAACTGAAATCGAGTTCGCATGACGATAATTCGAAAGATTATCGAATTTCATTCGACACGTGTCACGGCTTTCTTGTAAGTGGAGCCTAGTTTTTTAAATATTAATGTTTTAAAACTGCGGCTACCTTCACTGATACACTAGTATCAGTCACGCAGGATATTTTTCAGCAAGCGGCGCTGGCCCTGCGGTAGCGTGCCTGCTTGCGACTCGCTGCTGTCGGGGTTCGAATCTTTTGGCAAGATTTTTTTTTTTTTAATAATACCAAAAATTTAAATTATTATCAGTAACAATTTTAATATATAATATTTCGGAAGGTTGAGAAAATTCGACACTTTCTAATTATAATATCATATAATATATTAAATAATACTCTTTTTTATCTTTATAATTATGAAGTACATAATTTGGGGTGATAATCGTCAGTTGGAGTTTTAACGCGTCCAAGTAATTGGAAAACAAACTTGATTGACGTTCAAAATTGTACTCTGGCTATCTATTCTTTCTGTGGTTGTTCTTGGTACCCCAAAGAGAAAATCAAATGTAAATATTTACCCCGATTTTAAGGTGAATATTACTGTAATCATATAAAGTACGTTTACCGTGTCAACTTATTGTACCTTATTTTGTTTTGATTCGAAAAGATTACATTTTATCCATTTGAAAATCAACTTCAAAAAATTCAACCTTCCGAAATATTATATATTAAAATTTTTACTGATAATAATTTAAATTTGTGGTATTATTAAAAAAAAAAAATCTAGCCAAAAGATTCGAACCCCGACAGCAGGGAATCGCAAGCAGGCACGCTACCGCAGGGCCAGCGCCGCTGGCTGAAAAATTTTCCGCGTGACTGATACTAGTGTATCAGTGAAGGTAGCCGCAATTTTAAAACATTAATATTTAAAAAACTAGGCTCCACTTACAAAAAAGCCGTGACACGTGTCGAATGAAATTCGATAATCTTTCGAATTATCTTCATGCGAACTCGATTTCAGTTTCATACTTGAGGCCTTCCCCTTGTAAGTGTTAAATGCATTTTAAAATTATTTAACGAATTTAGTGTGCGTATGAGACAGCCTATGCGAAAATGGTAGACTATTTTGTAAATTTAACTTTAAGAAAACATTCACTCAAAGAAGAAACTTAGTGTGGAAGGCTTTCGCGCACATTTTTCAAGCCATTCTTTTATCCCTATGCCGACGTCGATTTCTTTAATTCACTTCGACCTTTCTGATACACGCTGCAATTAAAAACAGAACGTTATAATTCCTATAATTCTACACCAGATTTTACATTGTAACGAAGTTACAAGCACCCCAGTAAAGACGACCCTGAAGGCTTAGAACCAGGAGTGGGGAGAGGACTAACTTCCTGGTTCTAATACCCAAATCCTGACCCTGGAGCTTCAGTCTTGTGCTCCCCGCGCTTCACCTTAGTCGTGTGCTACCTGCCTACCCGGTGATTAGTATTCGAACAGTACCCAACCCCTCGTTTATCAGAGTGACGCCACGCCATCCGAAGACGACCCAGACCACCTCTGCCCAACATCCATCTTCCTTGAGATTACCGAGTTTCCGTGCTGGGCATCTTGGCTTCATCGCCCGGGAACTAGTTCCGCTCACCTATTCTCAACTTTGCCGCTCGTTTCGAGCCTTTGAGATACGCAACGCACCACTTGTAAGTTGGTTTGAATAAACCATTTTCTTTTTACTATCAACTGTTTTTCTCAATCATTGACTTTACCCGCTTCTCGACGATCCAATTCCTTCCCATCCCTTAATTTGCTGAGATCCCTCACAAATTTGGCGCCCTCCTTTAAAAAATCCACAATTCCCACCAAAAATCCCCTCCAAGTCGAGAAGAAGTCATAAAATGATGAACTTTAAAATGAATTACTGCATGTGTGCCATTGAGAAAATTTTTCTTCTTTAAATTGTTTGAAATTTTGATGATAGAAAGTTTTAAAAATTTTGAAAATTGTTGTATGAAAATGTTGTTGAATAAAATGTTTTAGAAAAAAGTGCGGGTAGAAATGTAATTAGCTCGAAAAAGTGCGGGTAGACTGTTATGAATGTCCGTTAAAAATAGTTGGTATACTTCGCGTGCTCGCAAGCCCTGCCACCTTTAACAAAAAATAAAACTACCCTGAGAAAAAACGCCTTATCTGTACTCCTTGTAGCAGGATTGGATAAGTGAAGGGTCTAAAAATCGAGAATAAAAACAAAATACGTAGAAATCGGAAAGATTAACGGATAGGAAAAAACTAGGAAAAAATCGAATGAAAATTATACGAAATAGAAGCAAAGCGGCGTCAGTAACAGAAATTGGCGCGCGAATTTAGAAATCACAGTGAGTGACGTAACTCAAGCAACCCCAAGCGTTCCCGCCCTCAGTGGATACTTCCGCTACGTGGTCAGGCCACGCGCAACCCCAAAGTAGTAAAAACCGAGACGCTCACCTGAGTGAACGTGCCGGTTTTTAATCAGCCATAGAAACCCCTGAGCTAGGCCGAATAGATTAGAAATAAAAAGTCGAATGCAATTGAGATCGGGAAAAATAAAAATTATTCCGAAAATGGTAAATCCGGTAGAAAATGTTAGAGATAATAGGGAAAATGAGATAATTCCAGAAATTGTAATCGAAGAAAATAATGCACAAGCAAGTGCAAATAATTTAGAAAATGAAACAATTGAGAGTCAATCGGTCGAAAACAATGATAGAACAGAAAATTTAGTGAGAAACATTATTTTCGAATCAGTAACGGTTAAAAGAGATTTAGATTGGGGGACGGTACAACCGAATCAAAACACAGGTGCAATCCCAAGAACGAAAAGACAAACACAAACGCATACAGAAAGTACGCCAAACCCACACCGACATAACAGTAGTACCCAGCAAATACGAGCATTTGGTTTACTGTCTCCCAATACCGAGAATACGTTAGGTAATTGGAGAATAGAAAATGAGAACAGTAGCACTTTTGAGAGTCAGGAGTCAGAAAGAAATAGAATAGATAGCGAAGTAGAAACAAAGAGAAAAGAACTCGAAAAATTAGAAAGAGATAGAAGACGTTTAGAGTTGAGTAGTTTAGAAAGAGATGAAATACTTAGAAAAGAGAGAGAAAGGATCGATGGAGAAAGAGCAGAGAAAGCAAGAACAGGCCGCGAACGATTACGAATAGAGATAGAAAGGAAGGAAAAAGAAAATGAAAAAATAAATAATCAAACTTTTGAAATTGATTCATTTGTAGAGAACAACATTGAATTTTGGAATGGTGCAGAAGAATTAATCAATTTTGAAGAAAATAAAAGAAACAGAATTGGCAAAGTCTACAATTAGAGGTCAACAATTAAGCATTTTAGACAAAGAGGATAGTAAAAATGATAAAAATACAAAAAATACAGGGAATGAAGAAAATCAAAATAAATTCAAAAACGATAATCAAAATAAATATGAAAAACAAAATTACGAACAAAATCATCAAAAACAGTTTAAACCGAGTTATCCAAACCAGCAAAACAAACAACAATTCCAACCGAGATTTCCAAATGGAAATCCCAAATTTTTTAATCCAAGATTTAAAAATAATAATAATTGTCAAAATAATCCAGGATTCCAAAGAAATTCGCGATTTTATAATAATTATAATAGCTTCAGAAATCAGAACCCAGCTGGACAGTTATTAAATGCGATTAATCAGCTGTTAGGAAACACACAGACACAACAAACGAATAAATCTCCGCAAATACCAGCGCTTTTATATAATGCGGAAGAGAATAATAATAAATCAGAAGACAAAAAAGATAATAAAGGAAAAAATAAAAATACAAAAAATTCAAATTTTGAAAATAGCAGGGATAATAAAAAAGGTGAAATGAATCCAAGTCGATAGGATTTCATAGATCCAAATTTAGGAAACCGAAATTTAAACTATAGATCGCGAGAACCCATTACATGCTACAATTTCGGGAAAGTAGGCCACTTTCGACGTGATTGTTGGTATAATATAGACCAGGGAAACGCAAGCGTTGGTTATTAAAGACGGATAATAATCAACGAAATCAGAGACCGTCAGAATTACTTGACACAGACACAAACGACTCGGACGAAACAAGATTTCATATTATGATAGATTTCAAAGATCGGGAATTTAAAGTGTTAGTTGACACCGGTGCAACTCACTCATACATAGGGGGCGTTATTTCTCAAGTGTACCCACTCAAAAAGTCAAAGTTGTCCGATCTAAGTTAAACTTGGGCAAAGCGTTGTGCTATTGAATAGTAGTTTATGGGGGGAAAATTTTTTCATTCGGATGAGTATTGACCGAGGGGGAGGGGGTGAAAGTTTTGGGGTTTTCGTGGATATTGTCTATTTCGGCGATTTTTAACTCTTCTGATAGCGATAAAAAAATTTTTGTCCAGTACAGTTTCGATAGAGTTTTTCACGCCCTTTCGATTGGTGCTACGCAGTTTTTCAAAAAATAAATATTTGACCTTCAAAAATGAAGGTCAAAAATAAATTTGACTTTTTTTTCGAAATAAGACAGGTTTTTTTGTTTTTTTTTTGTCTTAACAGAAAGCTTAGGGTTTTTCCTATAAGACTATGTAGATTAGAAAGTATGATTCAAATTTGTAATTCACGAAAATAAGCGTTGAGTACTCCGGTACGCGCATGACGCTGGCGCTAGAGCACCGCGGCGCACCGTGGTGCCTTCAGGATACTGTTTTTACGAAAAGTAATAATATATGCTAGTATATTTGATCGCTCCCTGCATTTTACAGGGTTAATACTGTCATTATTTAAATGTCTGCATTACGTTCACTGAGGAATTTTGAAAAAAATGTTGAATTTCGGAAAATCAAGTTATTGAATAAAAGGTCGAGCCGAAAAAGTGGTTTCATGAATTAACTAAAATTAAAGCTTGGAGATTTTTTTATGCTGATGTGTAGTCTTCTAATCTGCCTTTCGTTCAGCCTTTTGTTTTTTTAGTAACAGTTGTTTTCACTTTATTTTCTACTTTTCGTTTCTTCTCTTTTGGGAAGTAGTCGCATTCCGTGGCTGAGGAAAATTTCTTCAATTGAAGTCTCCCATCTTCAGTAGGTATAAATGCATGGTATTGTAAAGTCCCTCTGATTGTCACTGCAGCACAGAATCTGCTTTTCAGATCTTCAGCACTGGCTTGGTGATCTTCCTTGCTACTAAAAATGATTTCAGTTTCCTTGCAGTACTTGTTTGCCCACTGAAATAAGGATGAAGCTTCTAGGATGCGATCTTCAGCGGAACATTGTAGGCTAAACCTTGCTGCATTTCGTTTAACATTCGCCCCTATGCTCACATGCTCATTGCTAATATCCTAGCTCATAAGGTAGATTTCGAAAAAAAGTGAAATTAATTTTTGACCTTCATTTTTGAAGGTCAAATATTCATTTTTTGAAAAAATGCGTAGTACCAATCGAAAGGGCGTGAAAAACTCTATCGAAACTGTACTTGACAAAAATTTTTTTATCGCTATTAGAAGAGTTAAAAATCGCCGAAATAGACGATATCCACGAAAATCCCAAAACTTTCACCCCCTCCCCCTCGGTCAATACTTATCCGAATGACAAAATTTTTCCCCCATAAACCACTATCCAATAGCACAACGCTTTGCCTAAGTTCAACTTAGATCGGACAACTTTGACTTTTTGAGTGGGTACACTTGAGAAATAACGCCCCATAGGTGAAAAATTCATAAAAACAATAAAAGACTAAGATTATGAAATTAAAAAACCGAAGAATGATACACTAATGGTCGCAAATGGCCAAAAATTAAAAATTATAGGACAAGTTTTAATCCCAATCAAAGTAGGTCATACGGAAAAATACTTATTATTTAGACTGGTACCAAAATTAAGATCGATAGGAATAATGGGAACCGATATGATAGAAAGATTAGGTTTGAAAATGGATTACAAGAAAAAGATTTGGTGGTTACCAGAATTACCAAATATTAAGTATGCGATACAATCAAATATTAGTAAAATGCAGGAACCGGTAATAAACGATATAGAAGAAAATAGAAGTAGAGATAATAAGGAAACGAAATTAAAATTTGGAACTAAGATTAGCCTGAGGAACCACGTGCGGGAGAACGAGACAGATTTGCTACAGTGCGAAGTCTCTTCTCCCGTGTCGCCATACACCCCACCCCAAGCCCTCCTTACAGGTGATGCACGATACTCGATCCCGCCAGCACCCCAGCCGGCACAGAGTGTGCGGGAGCATGCAGCCCCACACCCTAAACCCTACAATAAGGGCGACGCTACACTGGCACGAGCCAGCGTGGGCGTCGATAGATTAGATAAGCAGGCTAGTCAAAATAAAGAGAGAGTAGGCAAGACAACAAACAACGATAAGAATAAAATAAAGACAGAGAGTGAAATAAATATGAAATTATATACAAGAAATAAAGATAGAAAATTAGAAAAGGAATTTAAAGGCCCATTGGACGAGGAATCTAAACCAATAACAGCATTTCTTGTCCCGGGCAAAGGAATTTACCAGTTTAAGAGAATGCCATTAGGATTAACAAATGCTCCTGCTACATTCCAGCGCCTGATGGACAGAAAAATAACACAAGAATTAAAACCGCATGTATTTTGTTACCTTGATGACATAATTATAGTTTCAAAAAATTTTGAAGAACATTTGAAATATTTGGATATTGTTCTAGATAGAATAAAAAATGCAGGTTTAACAATAGGTTTAGACAAATGTGAATTTGGTTTAGGTTTACAAATAGATGATGATAAAATGAAACCAATTTTAGATTTTCCGAAGCCAAAAACGGTTAAACAAATTCAAAGATTAATAGGAATGGCTTCATGGTATAGGAAATTTATTCCGAAATTTGCAGAAATAATTGAACCTCTGCAAAAACTATTAAAAAAGGAAGTAAAGTGGGAATGGACTGAAAAACAGGAACGGGCATTTGCGACTATTAAACATCTACTAACGACAGCACCAATTCTTGCCTGCCCTGATTTTGGAAGTCCATTTCAACTCGAAACTGATGCTAGCGATACAGGTTTGGGAGCCGTATTGACACAAAATATTAACGGTGAAAATTTTGCAATAGCATTTGCAAGTAGAGGTCTTAATGGGGCAGAACGTAAATACTCTGCTTCGGAAAAAGAGTGTTTAGCAGTAGTCTGGGCAATAAGGAAATTTAGACCGTATCTAGAGGGTTATTCGTTCAAAGTCATCACAGATCACATTGCCTTGAAATGGCTTCATAACTTAAAAAATCCAACAGGTAGATTAGCACGATGGGCTTTAGAATTGTTAGAGTGTGATTATGAAACAATGTACAGAAAGGGAAGTTTAAACCATGTCCCAGATGCGTTATCAAGTTCGAATGAAAATGAAATAAAATTTTCAAGTATCTTAGCCAGTATAGTAGAAACGGAGGAAAAAGATTGTAAAGAAATTGAAGATAATTGGTATAAAAATAAAATGATACAAGTTAAAAATAAACCAGAAGAAAATCCAAACTGGAGAATACGTGATAGTCAATTATATTTTTATAGACCCGACCCTTTAAAATCAAGCTTAAATTTAGATAGCAACCCGTGGAAATTAATGATTCCAAAAGAATTACGAGAACAAGTTTTAATTGAGAATCATGACAATAAACAAGCAGGTCATTTAGGGATGGAAAAAACTTATGCAAAAATTTCCGAAAATTATTGTTGGCCCGGAATGTACTCTGAAACATTAAAATATGTAAAAGAATGTGACATTTGCCAAAGAATCAAACCGAAAGTAAATAATCCGATGGGTTTAATGGGAAAAAGAATAATTGAAGAACCGTGGACAGTGGTAGCATCTGATATGATGGGTCCGCTACCAATGACAAAGTCAAGAAATCAATATATTCTAGTTTTCGTTGATATGTTTACTAAATGGGTGGAAATAATTCCAGTTAAAAATAAATTAGCATCGATAATTGAAAAAGAATTGCATAAGCGTATAATTTCAAAATGGGGAACACCTAGAATTTTGTTTACAGATAACAGCAAAGAATACATAAATAAATCAATAATTAATTCAACTAAAACTTTTGGAATTAGGCATTCAAAAACTCCTAAATATCATGCTCAAGCTAACCCAACTGAGAGATGTAACAGATCAATTAAAACGGCAATAAAAGCGTACTTGGAAAAAGATAATAAATTATGGGATGAAAATTTAGATGATTTGCAATTTGCGTTAAATACGAGTAAACATTCTTCAACAGGTTTTACACCAGCTTTCTTAAATTTAGGTAGAGAACTCCAACCAGTTCAAGCGTTGACTAAAGATCTAGATAGTAAAAGCGAAATTGAATCCCAAGGGTCCGAAAAATGGGCTGATAGAATGTAAAAATTAAAAATAATTAGAGAAGAAGTAGTTAAAAATTTAGATACTGCGAACGAAACACAATCTAGATATTATAATCTCAGACGTAGACCGATAAGTTTCGAAATTGGCGAACAAATTCTAAAAAGCGATAAAACATTATCAAATAAGGGGGAAGGAATAGCGAAAAAATTGAATAAAAATTTTGAAGGACTATTTTTCATTAAAGCAAAGATTTCACCAACAATTTACGAAATAAGAACAAAGAATGGAAAATCACTAGGTAATTGGAATGTTAAAGATATTAAAAACTTTAATAATAAAAAATAGGTTTGAATTTGAATTTTTTCTTTTGAATGGAATGCATGTAAATAATTTGAATTTTACACCACTGATACCGACAAAAGTTACAAAAACACTTGAACCTACAAAAGACAACAGAAACAGAAAAACATTTATTTACAGAAAAATGAGTTCAAGAATGGCAGTCAAATGTAAAGACTGCAGGGAAGAATTGATAGGGAGGGAGGCCTTACTACACCACCGATGCCGACAGTGGTGGGAACTAGGTCAACCTACCCTCAACAATACGCCAGAGAAAAGGCTAGAAGAGGAGAAAAGGAAAAAAGAAGAAATCGAAAGAAAAATGAATGAAGAAATTAAAAGAATCAGGGAGGAAGGATTGAAAAAAATAGCAAGAGGAGACAGGGAAGAAGGACGGGACGTTGATAACACAAGAGCGAGACACGAGGAGAAAGGTCATAGAGAAAAGGTCCAACAAATAGTAGCAAAAGAAAGACTAAAAAGGGGGCTGCTATCGAGAGAAGATTGGGAAGGGATGATGGTTTGGAGAAGGAACGAGGAAGAAGCAGCCAAAAAGAAAGAAAGAATTAAAGAATATGAAGAGAGAATGAAAGACAAGAAGAGGAATGGAGAAATGGGAATAACTGATTAAGAAAAGTTGTCAATTACAATTTAATAATAAAGTGTTTTTTTGTCTTCCCTTACTGAATCACATACATAACAGAAGAACTTACTCGGAACCCACACAACAGATAAAAATTAAAACGGATTTTTATTATTTTACTTTTATACTTGTATTTTAGAATAACAACATTTTAATTAAGATTAAATTAATTTCATTGGAGGAAACATAAATAAAACAAAGAAAATAAAGTAAATACGGCTATAAGAGGCCAAGATAGAGTTCATCAAAATAAAGGAGAATTTATATATAATTTACTTTTCAGCAGGAGGTACCAAGGAGTGCGGAATAGCTGAAGAAGATATCGATCGGAATAGAAAAGATTAAAATAAAAAATTAATAGCTAAAAATTAGTGAAAATCGAGGCTTTAAACTTTACATTAGGTTACAACATGATGGAAGTCAGAATTAAGAGAAAATTAGTATTTTTTATTTTATTTATTATTATTTTTTTTACATTTTTTGAGTAGTAGGAATTTTCTTTAATTTGTTTCAGGAATAAAAAGATGGAAGGCATAAAAGGATGGGAATGTCGTGATTGTAGAAGGATGATTCCAGTGAAACTCTACATCATCCATGACACATACTGTGATGAGATACCGAATCGAATGAAGAATCATCACGTGGTTCCGGATTCGACCAGAACTAAAAATATAAAAGGAGGTTGGGTCGAAGCAAAGGAAGAATTTAAAAACATAATAAAAATGTCATTCAACAAAGAGGAAATTGAACAAATAGAAGGAAGGAAGACAACACATTACACAGAAAACGAGAGGAAGGAAACCAACGGGGAAGATGATTCGTACATACAACTGGACTTTACGGAAGAGGAATTCTTGTGTACATTTAATGAGGAACTAAACAAGACAGAAGAATTGCTAAAACAATAAACCTCGTTCCAAGCAGAGGGGGGGAGGTTGTAACGAAGTTACAAGCACCCCAGTAAAGACGACCCTGTAGGCTTAGAACCAGGAGTGGGGAGAGGACTAACTTCCTGGTTCTAATACCCAAATCCTGACCCTGAAGCTTCAGTCTTGTGCTCCCCGCGCTTCACCTTAGTCGTGTGCTACCTGCCTACCCGGTGATTAGTTAGTCGAACAGTACCCAACCCCTCGTTTATCAGAGTGACGCCACGCCATCCGAAGACGACCCAGACCACCTCTGCCCAACATCCATCTTCCTCGAGATTACCGAGTTTCCGTGCTAGGCATCTTGGCTTCATCGCCCGGGAACTAGTTCCGCTCACCCATACTCAACTTTGCCGCTCGTTTCGAGCCTTTGAGATACGCAACGCACCACTTGTAAGTTGGTTTGAATAAACCATTTTCTTTTTACTATTAAATTTTTTTCTGAATCATTGACTTCACCCGCTTCTCGACGATCCAATTCCTTCCCATCCCTTAATTTTCTGAGATCCCTCACAACATTTATGGTGTAAACTGTTTATAAAACAAAATTCAGATTGTAAAAAGTAATCTCAGATTGCCTTACTTATTATTAATTCCGTCAGACGAAGACCGTTAAACATTTTATTGTGTTTTCCGTTCCAACTATACAACTTTTCTGGCTCCTTATATAAAAATTTTGACATTAAATCATAAACAGAACGGTGAACTGTATCTCCACCAACGCCACGCACTGCTGTCATCTATAATGCAATATTTCATATAGATTAGAAAGCCTGGGTCGGAGCAGTGTTGCGGAATGAACGTGTCATTTGAATAAATAACACGAGAATTCCAGATTCATCTAAAATATCTATACCTAACACCTATATACCTATCTACCTTATACCTATATACCCGCCTACACACTACTATTTTCCAACCGAGCAAGTCACGCCTACCCCGAAAGGGAAATGGCTTAATGGTATAATAATAACACTCGATTTCTAGGGCCCTTGAGATACTGTGAGCTTTCTGACGCCAAACTTCAGCTCCCGTATTAGGTAATTCCCCGTCAAGTTGTTGCTCTTCCATTGTTTATTGAAAAACGCAAAGTTCAATGACCTCCAAAAGTTTTTTAAATCCTGAATCCATCTCTCTAAAATTTATTAAGAACGTCAAACAAACAAAACAACTCATCTCTCAGAATTTCGATCACATAACTTGTAACAAAACTAAGAAAAATATGAACATCCGCGAGTAGTAAGGCACCACTTCGACCAGACACCCTTTCCACTACTCCTTAATCCCCTTACCGCACTATGGCGACGACCCCCTCGTCCGTGGTTGTGAAGAGTCTATGAAGAGTTGACACCTTTCACTACATATGACCCTAATTATCTCGCTCTAATGATTACGTACTTTCCCTCTCACAGATGATATGGCTGGACCTGTACTGCACGCTGATGTTTTATTGTATGAGTATGACAGCACTCCATCTAGTCATTCCTTCTCGATCCATTTCTTCAGTCTCAGAACATTATTAAGAGCACACACCAATTTTAAGTCCTTTTTTACCCCATGATGGAAGAAAAACTCGTCCAAGAACTCCAGCCTTTTAAACGATGGGCAGCTTAGTTCCTCCAGGTTTGTGATGCATCTACTTGTAATATTTTGCAGCAAAAGAGCCTTCTCATGTACTCGAGTGTATATTAGTCTAGAAGTTCAGGCAATGTCACGAAGATTAGCATGAAGAAAATTCATTGAAACATCTCCTTCAAACCATTCAATTCCATGATGTTTACAACTGAGCCAATTATTTTGTCGTTGAGATGGGCTTGTAAGTTCAGTAAAAGCATAAGGTGGAGAGGTAATCCAATGAGCTATACAGTGGCGATTTAGAGTAACCAAAGCTACTTCTTTAGGTATAAAACGACCAGAATCATCACAAAACCCTTGTATATCAATCACGTAATCAACCATGATTATTTTTTAATACACACTATATAGAAGTAGAGAGTTTCCTAACGCGACGAACAAATAGAGACTAATGTATTCCATGAGGAGGTTTTTTCCTAAATATAAAATACCCCCACTTCAACTAAGCACTGAAATCTGCTATAACTTGTCTAGACGAGTCTATTTCCAAAACATTATTATACTCTACTTATACTAAACAATTAATTAATACGAGATTCCAATGAGAATAGCAATTTCCGGACAGATCAGGTGTAAGATCAAAGGCAAATAAACAATTACCGTTTGGATATTGCTGTCGGCCAATACTATTTTCCTCATTGAGAAAATGGATACCACTTACAGTAAATAATGTATTATACGCATCGATATACAGTCCTTTAGTCTTGAAGGTCGGTTGTAGAGGTTTCGAAGGTATCTGGGTACCATCAAGATAAAGTGATAGATGATTGATTTTAAAATTTTGTTAATTAAAGGGGTTTTTATTTTCCATGCCATTATATGCAGTATTCTCCACAGATCCATGAGACTGAAAGTGTCCTTTGAGCGAACTAGCCGAAGTCCTAATTCCACACCATTGATAAGAAATTTATCTTGATTAAAAACGTCGCAGTGTAAATGGCTCAATATGCATACGAGTTACTAGAAGGTGATACTACTTTTTCATTGAAATATACGTCCACCTGATTGAACAGCGAATGCATGAAATTGTTTACTGGCCCTACTTTATCTAGCTGGACTGTAATCGCGACTACTCTTGCAGGAATTACTAACTTCACTCGAAGACTGAGCATAGTGTGTGCTATGTCAAGGTATTCATCACCATGGCCAGGAACAACAAACTCTATGGGGGCGTCATCAGTGAGTGAAGAAACGGGTTTATAATGAACCCATTGCGAGCTTTCTATAGATGTCTGTGTTGGAGGCAGTGAAAAAATATCTTTAATTGTACGATTACTTGTTTTTGTATATTTATAATTTTTAGTAGCCTTTTTTCTCTTTATCGTAACACGCTTTTTGATTTTTCTACCTGAGGTTTTTTTTCTCTTTTTCACTCTATTTGCACTCACGACGTGAAGTGTACCACGACTAGAAATAGACTGAACCACTTGCTTCTTCCTTCTATGTTTATAACCCGAACCGTTCATGATATGTTCCATTTTATCCATTGCACGACGTTTCAAATTTTGACCAGATTCTCCAAAACGATTCTTAACCGAAATTTTAAGAGGTATCTTACTGTACATATCATTCATAACATCCATACCGGCTCGAAGAGCTTCATTTCCGATATGGAGCTCCAATGTATATTTGTGGGATACCTCTTCCACCTACTTGTGATGAGTAATAATCTATGTAATGAGTCATTATGTTTCTCTTATCTAGTCAATACGCTTAAAGTGAAGTGTAGCTGTCAGCATACCGTACTCGAATGGTATAGGCAAACCAATTTGATCTCTCATATCAATTTCAATTGTAGAAAAACCTGTGCTAAGAACTGGTGTGTAGTTGGGTGATGAAAAATGGGTGACTTGTGTTGTACCAAAATTGTAATCTGTTGTATCTAAAGAAACTGCACGTAAAAGCGGTGCTTTTACGTAACACGTGGTTCACAAATATTGCAGTAAATACATCATTTATCCGGAAGAGCACTTGATAGAATAGGTGGGTGTCTAGCAATGTAGTCATTAGTTTAAACTGGAATTAGATTATCTGGAGCAAATCTCAGCATACGTGATAATTTATCACTAAGTACCAAAAAATGGTTATCAATCAGACATAATTTTGCACACTGTTTTTTGTATAAAGACCAGCTTGAAAGAAATTAACAAGAGGTTTTTTCCACATCTTTTCTCATACTAATAGGTACGTTATATTTGTGAACAAGGTCATACCTTTCTCAATGGATTTTATATTTTTACTATTACCATCATATTGTAGATATTCATATCTGCAGCCCCACTGTTCATAAGGACAAAACAATTTTCAAATGAATCATCGTGTCTCACATGAAGAAATGTACGGGGAAGTTGTATTTCTGTGAGTCCTACGACCCATTGTCCTTGTATTCTTCCCATATTCTTACATATGTACGGCTGGCCCAACTACAGCGTTTTCTCCGTATACGTCTGAAAATCAAAGTCCAAAAGAAAAATATAATTTTTTCAGATATCACCACTACGTAGCGCGTCCTCAGGTTGCGGATAGAGGAACGGCCCGTAAGGCTGAACAGCCCCCAAGGTTAACTGCGAATACAAGAATAAGCAGTCGCGGACAGCCGATAGGAGCCAGTCGTGGGTGTGGTGAATCTAGCACTGGTAAAAAAGAGGTACACGACAACCATGGCTTGGGGGGACCTACCCATTCGCGTTCATACACAATGGGTGGGTTCTGGCAAGCCAAGGTGCAGCGTGTACCCACCTAGAAACTCTACCCGAACCAAAACTAAAAATCTTGTAAGGGAAAAATCCTGCTGCCCATTGGACACTGGAGCGATGACACTGCCCGCAAGGGATGTGTGGAATGATTCGCCTGCATAGGGCCAAAGGGGTATTGATGCCAGTAGGCGCGCTGCCTTGCAGGGGGACGTTAGGGTACGAGGATGAAACTGTAATGTGTCTGACGACAAGTTGACATGGTCCTTGTCAGAGTCGGAAAGCTCCCATACTTAGACCTAGGGAGGTATGGGGGTTATCACTCCTGGGACAGTGGACTCACCTACGATCGGAATAGGATCCTAACGTGCGGATTATCTTGAAATTACCATGGCTAACTTGCAAAAACAAAAAACTACAGTTAAAGATCTAAGGGTGGGAACTCTAAACGCGCGTAGTCTAAATACTGGCCGATTTAGCGAACTCATTAAGATAGCAATTGAATACAAAACTGACTTAATAGCACTTCAAGAAACCTGATGGTCGGGCGATTTCGCGTCAATTTCTAGGGATAACTATACTTTGCACTGGGGAGGAGCTAAGGGGCAAAGACTGGGGACTGGCTTTCTTATTAATAAACGAATTTCGCAAGCACTTATCGACATGCAATTCATTAACGACCGGTTATCATACATTGTACTAAAGGGTAATTTCAGCAAACACGTATTAATCAATGTGCACTGCCCCACCGAGGACAAAGACGAAGACACTAAAGATCTTTTTTGTGAAACAATCGAGCAGGTTTTTGACAAGTTCTCAACGTTTGACGCAAAAATAGAATTGGGGGATTTCAACGCGAAAATTGGAAAAGAACCAATGTATAGGCCTACAATAGGATCAGAAAGTTTGCATGACGTCAGTAATGATAATGGAACCAGAGTAATAAACTTTGCAGCTTCAAAGAACCTCGTTGTCAAAAGCACATATTTCAAGCATAAAAATATACATAAGGCCACCTGGACATCACCAGATGGTAATACTCACAATCAGATTGATCACGTTCTAATAGACAGAAGACGTCATACAAACATTCTCGATATAAGATCGTATAGGGGAGCGGATTTAAATTCAGACCATTTTCTCGTGATAGTAAAACTAAGATCTAGGCTAGCGTTAAGTAAGAAAACAAGCCGCACAGAGCCAACAGTTCGTTTCAATATAGATAAGTTAAAAACAGCAACAGAAACATTAAATTACCAAGTTGAGATTTCTAATAGTTTCGACGCTCTCCAAGAACAGAGAGACGATAACAATAATCACGAGGAGGACCCGGAAACCCTGTGGAGCAATACGAAAAAGGCGATAAAGGCAGCCGCGAAACTTACGATAGGTTTTAAGAAAGTAACCAAAAGCAAACCATGGTTTGACGAAGAGTGCAAACTCTGGTTTGAGAAACGTCGGAAAGCCAGACTAAGTAGTTTACAAAATAAGTGCGATCAAACACATAAGAAATATCTCGAGATTAGCAAAAGTACAAATAGGCTCTATAGATCCAAGAAAAGGGAGTGAGAAAAGAATAAAATACTAGCAATAGAAGCGCATAATAAACAAAATAACCCGCGTGAGATGTACAGGGGAATCAATTTTATAAAGAAAGGCTTTCAAAGTAGAACAGAAGTAATGAGGGACGAAAATGGCAATCTAGTAGCTGATGCGACAGAGAGACTGAATTTATGGAAAGATTATTTCGATAAACTATTAAATGTACGCGAAGCCCCCGTTGAAGGTAATCTCGGCGAAATCCACACTGCTGATCTATTAATTAACGATCCTACTGATATAGAAATAGAAATGGCCATAAAGAAGTTGAAAAATAACAAAGCCGCGGGCATCGATGACCTACCGTCAAAACTGATAAAAAATGGAGGCCCTTGCCTCACAAGGCAAATTTGTAAATTGATACGCGCAGTTTGGAAAACAGGTAGCAAATCCTAGGTAGCAAAACTCCTCCACCAACTCCACCACCACTTTATTTATCTTCCATTCCTACTCTACTCTACCCTTTTTATTTCTGAAACACATAATCTTAGTCTTGTTCATATTCACTGTTAAACCCTCTTCTCTCACATAGTCTTCGAATATTCTCATCATCAGTTTCAGACCTCTTTCATCATCCGCTACTAGAACTACATCATCTGCATATTCTAGTGAGTACACTTTGCCTGTTCCTAACGTTGTCCCCCCTTTCCTTTTCCTCTCCAAATTCTGCTCTAAATCTGCCAGAAGAATACTAAACATAAGTGGGCTCAATGGGCACCCTTGCCTGAGCCCCCTTTCTGTCCAAAATTCCTCTCCTTTCTTGTCTCCTATCTTCACCCTTATCTTAGTTTTCACAAATCTTTATTTTATCCTCTCTATTAATCCTTCGTCTACTCCTCTCTCTTTGATGGCTGCCCATAACACCCTCCTGTTAACTGAGTCAAATGCTGCCTTAAAATCGACAAACAGTGCGACTAGTTTCCTTTTCTTTCGCCCTAGGTTCATATTGAATAGATAGTTGAGCACGTAGATGTTATCTGTGATTCCCATCCCTTTTCTAAAACCTGCTTGATTGTGTGGTATCCTTCCATTTTCTTCCACCTGTCTTTCTAACCTCCTAAGCACTTCCGCATAAATTGTATATCCCACCGACATGAGTATGATCCCTCTCTATATTCATCTAACCTTTTGCCCTCTCCTTTCTTAATCAAAGGTACTACCAGCCCTGTCTTCCATTCCTCCGGCCACCCTCCTCCTTTCCCCATACCTTGTAGCAAATCTTCCACATCTCTTCTCTCACTCCCAATCCTCCATATTTCAGTGCTTCATTTTCCAAGCCATCTTCCCCTGTTGCCTTATTTCCTTTCAACCGAGCAATCGCCTCATTCACCTCTTCCCTATTAATCTCGTTTTCGCTGTCCTCGTCTCCCGATACCGCTTTTCTTCTCGCTCCCTTCACCCTATTTTCCACCCTTTCCACTCTTTCATTCCTATTTCTTAATTTATGCCCATCCTTCCTCCTCTTTCCCTGTTTATCACTTCCCATTCCCTCCCTTCATTTACCTCTTTCTCTACCCCTTCCATGTACCTTTCTTTCTCCTTATTTCTTTTCTCCTTTATCATTCTTTCGTGCTCTCTCTTGCACCTGTTGAGTTCTCCTCTTTCCATTTCCCCTTCCCTCCATTTTCTTACACTTTCCTTCATCCTATCTTTACTTTCCCTGCACTCAACATCCCACCAACCCCTCCTGAAGCCATCTTCTTCTTTTCCTGGTCTCACCTCATCCCTTCCCTTATCAGTCACTCCTTTGAGATTTTCTAGCAGCTTGTCTACATGTAAATTTACAAAGCAACATAGAAAGGAGGCATCGGAAAGATATTCTTAGTTGACTCCGTTAACAAATCGTGCCTATTCTTTAAAAAATAGCCAAACTCTGAATACGTTTATGAAAATTGTTTAAATCGAACCTCAGAACTTCCGATTGCCGGTCGGGTGCTTTCCCATTAAGCTACTAGAGAGATCGAGAGAAGAAACAATCGGAAGTTCTGAGGTTCGATTCCCAGCGGAGCGAAAGGAGAAGATCTTTTTTGAGAAAAAAAAATTAATTAAAATAATTTTTAATTCATATCTCCATCTAGTCTGAAAAGACGTTGAAAATTTATGTTTTTCCCGGATGATAATACAGATTCCTTGAAATTAATTTAACTTGTACCATCTAGCAAAATAATGCGTGTATTTTCTGAAAAAAGTTACTTCTCTCGATCTCTCTAGTAATTAAAACTAAAGAAGAAAAAAACTAAGAAAAACTATTAAATACTAAACTATACTAACTACTACAAAAAAATAGCCAAACTCTTAATTTTTCAATTTAAATTGTTTAAATAATTGATAATTCTTGTAAATTTACAAAGCAACATATTAAAGGGTCATCGGAAATATATTCTTAGTTGAAACCTTATCAGTTTTCATTTGTCATCTATCCTTAAGTATCGGCTTGAATACTTCTTTATACTCTTTAATCCGTCTGTATCCGTTAGATATCCATCTATCCGTTTGAATAATAATCCTATCTGGTGTAACTATCCATTTTAATCCTTTTGTATCCGTTTTTTGTATTACTATCCGCTTTTATACTTATACGTTTAAATCCTTCATTTTTTATCCGCGACTCAATCCTTATCTGTTCGCCAACCACTCAGATTTGATCTCAACACCTATCACGGACTAAACATTTCTCCGTTTCAATCAATGCTTATCCTCTTTAATCCTTTCTGTAGAAAATACCGTTCTAATCCATGAATCTCTATCCGCAACCCTATCCTTGTCTATCCGAGACCTACTTTGACACTCCTTAATATCTATTACGGATAGGATACTCATCCATAATTTGCTATCCGTCACCCTATCCTTTTACCTCCGTGACCTACTTTGACATTCCTTGTTAACTATCACGGATAGAATACTTATCCGTGCCAATCATTACTTATCCTTTTTAATCCTTTCTCTACAGAAAGAATTGGCTATCCGTTCTAATCCATAATTTTCTATCCGTCACCTTATCCTTGTATATCCGCGACCTGTGCGGGAACCCGTAACAATTCCTTTACGTGTTCCTTTGCTAGAACTAGGACCAGATCTAGTACAAGAAACGTTACAGAGTCAGCATAAGAAATTGAGACACGAACGTGTGCACAAACATGTACAGGAAGACGCAGGAAACGAGGGAACCCTTACAGGAAGGTGTATACGTCCGAAGTGGCGACGAATGAACATGTAGGGGATCCTGTGAAGAATCTAGCACGGTTTCAGCCGTATCGGCAAAATTTTAATATAACAATGATGTGAAGGAACATAGATACATATCTTTTATACATTGCCTCTCTTTATATTCGTGCAGATTCAACTCACTAGGAAGAGAGCTAGGTCGTAGCGCACCCTGGTGTATTAGTTTCAATAGGATTCCTGTACAGGATTCGGTACGAAATCATCTACAAAATCCTGCACAGGAACCCTAGTGAAACTAATCCGCCAGGGTGCTCTAGGGCTTAGCTCTCTTGCTAGTTAGTTTGATCTTCAAGGTTATAAAAAAGGCAAGGTATTGCAGATAATTATCCATGTTCCTTCACATCATCAAATTAATCACAATACAATTTTTCCGATACGGACGAAACCGTGCTAGATTCTTTACAGGATCCCCTACATGTTCATTCGTGGCCACTTAGGACGTGTACACGTTCCCGTAAGGGTTCCCTCGTCTCCTGCATGTTCCTGTACATGTTTGTGTACAGGTTCGTGTCTTAATTCCTTATGCTGAACCCGTAACGTTTCTTGTACGAGATCTGGGCATAGTTCTAGAAAAGGAACACCTACAAGAACAGTCACGGGATCCCGTATAGGGTTTTTCAATAGAGCGACCTACTTGATTTTTCTCATTATGCAACACGGATAGAATCTTAATCCGTGCCAATCATTACTTATCCTCTTTAATCCGTTCCCCGCAAAATATATTTTCTATCCGTTCGAATCCATGATTTTCTATCCGCCACCTAACCTGTTCTATCTGCGACCTACTTTGGCATTCCTTGTTAACTATCACGGATAGAATACTTATCCATACCAGTCAATATTTATCCTCATGAATCTTTTCTCCACAAAAAGAATTGACTATACGTTCTTACCCATAATTTTCTATCCGTCACCCTATCTTTGTCTATCCGCGACCTACTTTGGTTTTTCTCGTTATGTAACACGGATGGAATCTTAATCCGTGCCAATCGTTCTTACCATCTTCAATCCTTTAACCAAAAAATGTATTGCCTATCTGTTCAAATCCATAATTTTCTATCCGTCAACGTGTTCTTTTTTATCCGCGTACTACTTCCATTTTATTTTGTCACCTATCAGGGATTGAAAAGGTATTCATGACAATCAATGCTTATCCTCTTCAATCC